>OX392465.1:678253-829055 GCA_947623515.1 Neoascia interrupta | reverse complement strand
ATCAATAGCGAGAATAGCAGTGTCGTCAGCGAACGTAGCTGAAATTGTTCCCTCATCGTGGGGTATGTCTCTTGTATAAAGCAAAAATAATATTGGGCCGAGAACGCTTCCTTGTGGGACACCGGCATTTATCTCTTTGAATTCCGAGTACTCATTTTTGTACCTTACGCGAAAGATTCTGTCTTTAAGGTAAGACTCTAAGATTCTATAGAGTTTTTCTGGTAGGCTAAGCCTTAACTTGTACTTCAGGCCTTCGTGCCACACCTTGTCGAAGGCTTGCTATACGTCGAGAAAAGCGTTGTACATATCTTTTTCGCTTTCAGAGCTTTTTCGATTTCGTTTGTTGTTCGATAGACCTGGTCGATTGTTGAATGCTTTTTTCTAAATCCGAATTGGTGATCCGGAATCAATCGTCTTTCTTCAATAATTGGTTGTAACCTTTTAAGCAACAGTTTCTCGAATACCTTAGATATTATCAGCAGTAGCGAAATAGGTCTGTATGACTTTTTGTTGTTCGGACATTTTCCTGGTTTCGGAACCATTATGACCTCGGCCACTTTCCATTGCCTTGGAACGTATAAAATTCTAATAGAGGCGTTAATGATATAGAGTAGCTTGACCAAAGCTTTTTTCGGTAGCTCCTTTAGAATTTCGCTAGTAATTAAGTCGTAGCCAGTGGCTTTGTTGTTTTTCAGATTATTTATCGTTTGACGAAGTTCAGCCAATGACACGGTTTTTATTCTATAACTATCTTGTACCGCATAAGGATTGAGCTCCTCGACCAACGTTTCCCCGTCAAACGGTTTGAATGTATCTTCTCTTGCCCATTCGCCGTTGGCTTTTCTTAATGGCGCAGAGTGTGCTATAGGCTTTTTAACGGACTTGACTGCTTTCCAAAGAGAGTAGTTGGAACCTTTATCGGCAGTCAAGCTTTCGAGGTAAGCAGTAGTCTCGCGACTTTTAAAATTTTGAAGTTCGTGCTTCAGTTTGTTAGAAAGGTGGTTCAAGATGCTATTAGTTCTTCTATTTCTCGGATATATTGTTCCGCTGTTCGATAATTCGGACCTCCGAAAAGAAGTGTTATTCCACGCAGCGCTCTGAATAACTCTGACGAGTTTATCTAGTTCGTCTTCTATTTCAATTGGCGTTTTGAGCGGTACATTTAAAGCAATGTTTTCTTTGCAGTGTTTTCTAAAGCCGTCCCAGTCGGTGTTGTTTTTAGTTAATCTAGGCGCTCTATTCTTTTTCGCTAGGCTTCCACCGATTTTCCAAAGAACTGCCGAGTGATGTGAACAGAGATCAAAGCGTTCTTCTACGTTCGTAAGGTAACGTGGTACCCCCTTGGCGATAAAGAAGTCGACGAGATCAGGTATTTTATTTCTGTCGGTTGGCCAATATGTTGGCTTTCCCGTCGATGAGAAGACCGCGCCGCGTTTTGTACCTGCTTTAAAGAGGAGTGTGCCTCTTGTTGAATTGCACCGTGAGCCCCAAAAAGTATTTTTCGCGTTAAAGTCCCCGCCGATAATATAGTTTGACCCAAGTGAATCAAAGAGCAGTGCAAGATCTTCATCTGCCAGCCAATACTGCGGAGGATAATGGCTCGTCACGATGTTGTTATTTATGTGACTTAATTTTACTGAGACTGAGGTTATTTGCATAGAGTCAAGTTCTATTTCTTCGTTTTTGGAGTGCTTAATGCAGTCTCTAATGTAGAGAGAGGATCCACCTCTCGAATTTTCTGAAGGATGATGCGCGTGATAGTCAATGTAACCTTTTATTTTGCGTGCCGAGCCCTTTTTAAAGTGGGTTTCCGAAATCAGGCAAATCTTCCGTAGGAATACTTCTAGCTCGTCAATTTTTTGCAAAAGGCCGTTTGCATTCCATGTAATTATTTTGATTGGCTTTCCCATATTCATGATTTTTAATTGAATGCTTTTCGAGGTTTAAACTCGAGCTCGCTCAATTTGTTGAATATTGCTTGATTAAGTTTCGCCTGTTGCTCAAGCTTTTCTAAAATAATGCCTAGAATTTGAGAGACCGAATCTGATATGGCCGATTGTGGCTTACTTTCACGTGACGCGACTTGAGCGTATGACCTTGGACCAACAAGTGTGGATTCGCCCTTTTGACTCCGGTGGGAACTAGGACCAGCGACGTTTTCTTGCGTATTTTGAATTTTGCCTTTAATCAAACCCTTACCCATTGTCGACTTAGGTGTTTTGGCTTATATACTTCCTTGGAGCTTCATGTCGTTTTTATAACTCAATGGCAATTTCGCAACCTCGGTAGCTCGCTGGGTGACTTCCCCTGCAATTGGCGCAAACCGCGGTTTTTTCTGGCAGTACGCTTGCGTGTGTCGGAAACCTTGGCATCGCTTACATTTAACTAGCCTGTTGCCCTTCCGCTTGGGCTCGATTTTTACCCTGATGTTAAGGATCGATTTAATTTTGTAAATTTCGTTAACATTTTCAGTTCTATCAAAAGAAAGCATAAAAATTTGCAGGACGCGCCGGATAACAGCGGAATCTTTACGTTCGTCCGTACGTTGCTTCTCTTTCTTTATTATGTTCACGGCGTCAAGAATTTTAAAGCCTTGGGCTTGAACGTCTTGTATTATTTCGTCCTTTGTACAGGATAGGTGTAGTCCCTCGCGATAACCCGCAGCGGCTTTTCGAGGTGATTTTCATAAGTAAACCATTGGATTTTCTCTGTGTTCAACTTTTGTGACAGTGACCGATAGGCATCAGAGTCATCGACGTTAACTTTCCATACATTGTTCCTAAGCGACGTTAAGTTATATTTCGTCCCAAGAGTATTTTTATTTTTTTTTTCGGCGGTTTTTTTCTTGGGGTATTCCTGTCGCTTTGTTTGATACGACTGATGTTTCTTCTTTTTGCTGCACGGTTTCTACTTCGGGTGAAGAACCGGCCTTTCGTTTCTTGGTAAGCCTTTTCCTAAAGACCGGATTCGTTTCGCGTGCAAGCTCTTCCTCGTCCGTCTGGTATTTACATTGACGTTTTGCCGTTTCCTCGCATTTCATAGTACCACGGGGGTTCCTTAAGGCTTCATTTTCTTTACGTAACAAATCTACTTCGCTTTTAAGCTCATGGTAGAGACGTTCCATTTCATTAAGCTTAGCACGGAGTTCGTTGTTTTTCGCTTCAAAGCATTCAATTTTCGCTAACCGGCGGACTTCCTTTCCCGGAGACCTTCGATCCAGCTGGTGGAGATCGAGGAACCCTTTCCTCGATCCCTTTTTGATTTTTTCAAAAAGGGATTTATAAGCAATAAATGGCTCTCCCCAGAATCCGTAGAGCCTACCTCCGAAGAGGGTGGATAGGCCAGTGAAACTGGATTGCCACCTGGGGTAATGATATCTTTTGTTTTGTCCATTGCATAGTTTTTATGCGCTACGCGCTCGGCATACGGAGGGTGGATTTTAGTCGCCTCCTACGACAGGCATGCCTTACCTCGGGTATATTCTAACCCCTACCCCTACCCGAAGGGGGTGATAATAATAATAATAATAATAATAATAATAATAATAATAATAATAATAATAATAGTAACAATAATAATAATAATAATAATAGTAATTTTAATAATAAAAATAATGATAATAAAAATAATAATAATAAAAAGAAGAATAAGAAACTTTTCAAGGTATCAAAACACTTTCTTACTATCAAAATTCAAACTGTAATTATATGCGCTTTAATTTTTTGCACGGCCAACAGAGTGATGCCATAAGAGGTCCTTTTTCATTTTTTTGACAGACCGCTAAAAATCAATGTGCTAGCACCATTGTGGCTAAAGTGTGAATAAAGTATTTTTTTAAATTAGAGATGGTCGCACATACAGGCCTGTAATTGGCATCTCTGTGGGCGGATTCAAGCAATTTTTAAACTTGAGCTGAAGGACTGAACTTATCTGTCTCAAAATCTAAGGCCTGAAAGCTGGTTACATACGCTGGATGAGCGAATGTGGCTTATCTTCTGTCGATCTTCGTCTTATCTCTAAAAGGTCTTAGGAGCCTGTGGGTATTTTCTTTTCGTTTCTTTACAATAAATTACGTGAGAGTTATAATATAAATCACACTAAGTCAGCTGTCGATGTCTTCGATGTCTTCGTAAGCTTTATCACGCGAACCTCGATAAATTTTTTTTATTTATGTAAGGGCAGGTTACTCAGCAGTTTATTTATATATCTGAGCGAGTTTACACTTCATTATAAACGATCGTTAGTATAGGTAGGTGGTTCTTAAGAATCTTCATTTTGTAGGTATATAGCTACTTACGGAGTCTCAAGACAGACTCTAATATAAGCTAAAGTTCGGCTGAATAGGCCTTATTAATATAGGTACTTTACATACAAGTGTATGATCTTGCGTTTAAAAATTATTCCTCGGTTTAGGGTTTACATTATGTATAAGCTTAAATATGTTTTGAAGTAGTGGATCTATTTCGCCAGCTGCCCCAAAAATTTTCTAACTTATTTGTATTTTTCTTTTATTTTAGGTAAATAATACAACTTTAGAACCAAACGTACACTGGTTTATATGTTAATAAATCAGTGGTAAGGTTTCTTTTTTATGAATAACCATTAACCGTCAAGTCGAATTAGCAAAAGAATACAATCAAATTGGTTCAATTCGATACAAATCTTGAGGTGTATAACAACGTATTTAAGCCAAATTCTAATGCTTTGTGCTTATGAGATAATATTGCAGTTACTAAGAAATAAAATTAAGAAAATAGTTACTTACTTAAGGTGATGCTACAGTTCTCAACCAACAAGTTTCGCCAGCTAGTCGTCTCCAGTTTTGCACGCGAAGTTTGATAGGTCCCCTTGCGTACGCCACGTGAGTCTCGGCACTCTTCTACCGCTCCGTCCCTGCGGGATGGATTCGAAAATTTTCCGGGCCCAGCCATCGTAGTTGTCGATGTATTTTGACTCTTCTGGCTAGGTCGGTGTCGCTGTAAAGCCCCTCCACTCTCGGTCTATGCAGACGGGACCATAAATCGTTCGGAGAATTTTCCTCTCGAGGCAGCCTTAATTGTTTTAACCGCCTTTGACACGGTCCATGCTTCTGCACCGTAATGCAGGACTATGGGATGATGAGGAATTTCTATGAAAATTCCGTGAAAAAATTGTGAAAGAAAAAATATTGCATTTTAAACTTTTTGACGCGAACTGTCAAAGTTTATTGCAACGGCGCGGCCCGTTTTCCGCACACTGTGTGAAAACAAGTATGCCAATTTATAGCTTATTTGGTTACCCTAATATTTCTTTGCAAAAATGTCAAATATGTTCTGTCTGTGTGTATCTATGCTCCAAAATTGGTTTGTTCGCAATGACCTAACTCGGTCTGTACTAAATACAGTCTTTACTCCACATTCCGTGCATTTAAATGCATAAATCTTATCTTACCTTAATTATATATCTATCCTATGATCAACGCCATCCTGGCGATCGCTCAAGCTCTAAGATCTCAATTCGCAATCGAAACCCTCTAGCCAAATTAAGCTCACTTAAACACTCTGTTGGGGCTTGTGAGTGTCTACAACTCAAACAGTGCCAAAAGTGTCTTAGGCCACTTGGCTCTAAAATCTTGACAATCAATCGATGAGATGACAGCGAGATCTAACGGATATATATTTATTGATAAGATAATTTTTTTTCTTTAGTAATATTTTTTTCGCTCCGACAAAATTGTATGCGCATATTATCATGCCGCCAATAGAAAACTTGAATCAAAACACAGTGCTCCACTTAACACAAGCCTTTTACAAATTAAGATTGGAATTCAAAGAAAGAAATAACCTTAAGAAAAGAAGTGGAAAGAAAAATACTTGTGTTCTCTAATTTAGCCAAGCCAAAGCCATACCACCAGAAGAACAACGATTGGGCCAGGTGAATGAGAACGCTGATTATTCAGAGAAAAAAGATGTCCACACAAAAAAGTCTTAAGCTAGTGTCAATAGAGAAGAAAAAGCTGCATCGGCGAATGACCTAAAAATGAAGAAGAGATCCAAGTGCCCGGGTAAAAATGTTTTGGTATTGTTTTTTGCTATACAGGTGCAGATACATATGCGTGCCTACGAACCAGAGATAGTGTAGAGTTATGTATAGGCGCACTCGCAAGATTGGGTTCGCTACAAGCTCCTGTATCGTATGTGTGGAATGTTGTGGAGCCTCCGCAGAGAAGCGAATGGCAACCGCTTCACATATAAGTGTATGATGTGAAGCTTCTGTTACACGATCTAGTTTAAATCGTCGCTTTGTAGGATGTAGATTGTTCTAGAAATTATGATTTTTTTTTCCACGCTTCGTTTTTAACACCCTTTTCCATATTGGAATATTAAGTTTGATAAAGGCAGTTCGATTTTGGCTTCTGGCTGCCGGACACCTCCTCAGATGCCCAAGCAAACCGTTTTTGATCAAAGTTTCATATGATCGGTAAAATTAAGCGTAAACTACATAAAACCTATTCAAAAAACATATTTTTCCTTTTCTTACGTAGATATGGTTTTTAGAAATAACCGGACTAGGTATTAAAAGGTGAAAAATCACAACAATTTACAATTCTCAAAATACTCTTATAATGGCTGGAACCATGATCATTTTGAAGGCTTTTTATTTTTATTTTATTTTATTTTACAATGCTACGAACGCAAATGAATTTGTGTCGTCCAGAATTAAATTTAACAATTAGATAAATGTCTAAACAAGACTAAAGAATGACTATAATGATGTTAAGATTAAATCTGCGGTTTCCCATAGAAAGGCAAATATTTTAAAATCAAATCAAAGCAAATCAGAAACTTAAAAATTAGAAAGACAGCAATGGCGATGACAAAAACCTTTTCATGAAAAATTATAACACTGCTGCAGTATAAAAATGAATTTTTCAAAAGGGTTTCAAAACCAAAACAATTAAATTTCATAAAAATATGGGCGACAAAAATGGTGTAAATCATTCAAATGATTATAGTGCGCAGAACTGCTCTTAAGCCGGGTTCGCTACATGTCATATTCTACTCATAAGGTATTAAAATGAAGGTTGAAACTAAAAACACACTCATGTACCTATATGTATGTACCTATCCTACAGCAATAGAATCCTTGCCATATGCGAATTGGGGAATGTGGCTTTAAAACAAAGCTCAATATGCTGTAGGCTTTGCACATTGACGGCTCTTCTATAAGAGCTGTATAGCCGAAAGCCCCGGTAGCTAGTGCTTTAGTTCTTTTAGTAATTTTATTACTCTTTAATAAATATTAATTAATTAATAAGAGCTGTTAAGCTTCTTGCCTGTAAAGACGAATCGGTTTATATCGAACATTGATTTTGTCGTAATTTTATCTTCGGCTTCTCTCAAACAAGATCAAAATCATAACCTACACGCTTCCTTACGTATAGTATATGATCTTAAATTTTGAAGTTTAACAACTGGAATCATTTGAACCGACTAACTGGTATGGACTGATGAATTTAAATTTCAAGTTTGCAAATTTATGCTAGGCAGGTATATGTAGGTATATCTTTTGAATGAGTTTAGCAAGTGCCAAAGAAAACCCCATTCCGAAAATCGCTGCAGCCTAATTCATATTTCTATCCAACGAAAACTTGTATGCCCACGAGAAATTGTTCCATCCAGTCACCTAAGATGAGTCGCAGAATTTCAAGCTCTGCCGTATTTGCGCATATAATTGAAAAAGTATCGTCTTGCCACAACAACCAGATAGCCCCTGTTTTAATTGGAAATGAAGTTAACCTTGGATAGCTTAGTCTTATGTTAATGTCAATGACTAAAAATCTCCAAAGATTTTTTCTATATAGCCTGCCGCGTATCCAATGTATTGTATTACTACCATTTTCGGTTTCTTTTTGAAAAAAATCTGTTCACCTGTGTGAGTTTTTGCCGGCGGATAGCAAATACACATTGCCAAGACCAGGTGATTTCGTAAGGGAAGTGAAAGCGCCAACTCAATTTGATTCGAATGGAATTCACTACATGAAAGCAAGGTTATCGGTTGCTTGTACCACATCAAACATGCATGGGAAACATTCGAATTCCCTTTTGAAATGGGAAAGTTAATACTTTTGATTTTGGGAATTACATAAGGGTTTAAAAACCGTTATTTTATCAAAAACTTGCAAATGCTCATATTTAAAAAACACTTTTCTCAAGTAAATTATTTGGGTGCTTTACAATTTTCTCTTTGTTGAGAGCTTCGCTGAAGGCGGTGACATACCAGCAACCAGTTGTAATAAGACGAAGCTTTTTACTAGATCATAAGTACAAGATGCGAAGTCGATATGTAGCTACACAAGTAACCAGTTAAAGCAAATTCTCTTCGCATACGTTAATATCTTCAGCTGCACACAGTTCGTAAGCCATAGCCAAGTCAACAGGCATCATAAAATGACTAGATTGTGGTTAAACGTCGCCTTATTTAGAAAATGAGCATATGACAGCTTTGCACTGGAATGTCGGCAGGTTTATTATAAATGCATTTCCGGATTTTGCAAAATATGTTTTCTAGATATAAAAAGATAGGTAGATATTGGATCAGCCTTGTGTCTCGTGATAAATGCTTGCCTCCACTTGATGGTGCCAATTTTTATCGGTTCATCGTTATCTCTTTTATAAGAGATGAGTTATGAAAATTGGGGGCAAACATTAACTTATACGTAGTATTGCCATAAATACGGTCACATAATTAACAATCAAAACTTACCGAATTTTAATAAAACAACGTTTGAGTTTGATTAAAACGACAGTCAAATCAAAAATGTGCTAATTTTTTCTTGTTTACCTCATGCCAACATTTCGATTTTCCACTAGACGCATTACTGGAAGACCTGTGACTGCGGAGTACTAGAAACATGCTTAAGCCTTCAGTCCAATGAATCCGTTGCATTCCGTTACGTCTGCCTATATAAAAACAAACAGACAAGATCCGAACGAAACTTCGCTACTTGAAATTCAACACTTTATTTCAATTCAATCACTTCTTACTTTGCTATCGGTTTTTAAAAGTCAAAGTTTCAAATATCACTGTCTCGTACGAGCCTGTATTTATACAAACTAAGCACCTTCTAGTACCTTCTGCAAGAACAATCAAGAATAATTATCCCCTTTGGTAATTTTCCATTGGTACTCTTCCGCTGAAATCCATGGAGGGGAAATTCTCGATATCGATTTTTGAACTTCGAATATCTTACGATTTACGATTTTTGTTTGCTTGTATATATTTACTTATACTTTATTAAGTCATTTAACTGTCTTGAATTAGACTTATCCTTCACTGTGTGTACACACTTGAATATCAGTTTGCTGTCAGCTGACTGGAATGACAGTTGGGAGTGTTCATAAAGTGAATCGATGCGTGCATTCATCGTTTCCTGCATGTCGTTTTATTTCTTTTCGCCACATTACAATATCCTGAAAACACCGATGTTTAGATTACAAGCCTTCAGGTTTTTTTGTTGGTATTTTTAAGATTAAGCATCATGCAATGTGACCGTCATTTATTTTTCTGAATGCCTTAAAATTTCTCACTTTGGGGGAATGATCTGTCGTTTTTAATTTCATTCCTTATTTGATAGGTAAACCGTTATTTTATTATTTTTTTTTATAGATGAACGTTACATTGTGGAGCCGACACCTGCTTTAAGACTTGGAGATGAAGGTATGACCTCTGATGCGCATAAACAAAAAATGTTTGTTAATTAATGCAAATTGTATATATGATTATAAAAAAAAGCAATTTAATATTCTAAGAGGCCTGACAATAAGTTTCCTAGATTTTTAATTTTGTGAATTGTTTCTCTCTTTTCTTCTATCAAAATCTAATGGTCAACTTACTCTACTTCCTATGTTATTACTACTACTACTACTCTACACAACAACTGTCCCTTCTTTTATAATAACTGAATTTAATGTAAATACACGTGTACATACTATCTTAATGGAATTAAACGAAAACAAAAGATTTGACAACTGTTCTACTCGTAAAAAATGACAATCGCCCGGAAGGACATGGGCGATTCTTAAATGTTCGTCCAGCTGTTGGACTGCTGACTTCGACCGCTCGAACTTTTATTCAAGAAGGAGTCACCACAGAATATGCCACCCAGGTGTTGGGTACGACGCTTGAGAATGGGCGCCTATATGCTCAGCTTCTCAAAAAGAGTTCAAGGGTACTTTTCGACAAGGAAAATGCTATCACACCAAGTGCTACGAGTGGAGGAGTTGTGCACACCAGTATCGTGGGTGAGGGACCTCATAATTTATTTGTACAACCCAAATCGTTACTCCAAAGCCACAATGACTTGGTGGCGGACAAGGATTGGCAGGATGTTGACGATAGACTTATATTGGATAAAAATTCATTTGTTGGAAACACGGACTACGTGAGGAGTATTACAAGACAATCGCAGATTGTGTTACCTTTTAAAGAGGAAAGTGCCACTCACTCCATTCACCAAAATGTCAACTCCTTTATGAGGAATGTGCCTTCCAACCATAGCACTGCCCCATCCGAGGGATTCCGAATTAAAGCAAATAAAGTCCAGCCGGCAATAGATTTGCCTACTTTTACCGTGAAGAACATGTTCGCTCCAAGTGGATTTTCGTGGGAAACCTCACCTTTTGAGACATCAAACGAACCACATGAAGAGACACATTTTCAGGTTTCCGTGTCTGAGCAGCGATCTCCTAAGCTACTTTACCATCAAGTCATGAAGGAGGAGCATAGACCCTTGTCGACTGTAACATACTATGGATTTGCAGATTTCACAACCATTGTTGGCGATAGTGTGATTGTTTTTTCACCTAGTACTTCTTCAGATGTAGTTGCCTTAGGACACGTCACTTCAATAAAGGGAGAAGCTACTTTGGGTCACCAAGAGGTGTCCTTTGTGTCTAATGTTGCTATAACGATAACTCAAGATTTGATTGATCCAACTTTTGTTGTCCCAACGTTGTCAACAAGCATTAACGATTTCCAAATCAAACCAAAAGATATGAGAGCAAAAGAAGAGGACAAAACAGTCCAAAAGATTTATACGACTACAAGTAAAACGAATTCTCCGAAAGATGAAAATAACGCTACGGCAAATGAAGACCAGCTGTTCATTGAAGTTCGGAAACAGTCAAGTTCTAACCAGGTACCTAAAAACAACCCCGGAGAGCCACCTATTAGTGATATCAGTGAATCTACTACTATTTTGCCGCAAATAGAAAACGAAGAGGAAACGGTAACAACAACCATTACGCCAACTGAGCAGGACGATATTTTACTTCCTGTAGATCGGCCTTTCTCTCACGAAGAAGTCAATTTAAAGTCATCTATGCTTGACGAAGCTACTTCAACTGTTTCAACACCCATTGCTGAGGTTGTTCAAGCACCAACACCCGTACTTCTTTCCAGGCCATCCGATGAAGAAATTCTAAAAATATATTCCTCGCTAGCCAAAGCAGAAGCTGCTAAGAAATCAAGTGATATTTCGCAAATAAGTTCAGTGCCGCTTAACACAGTATTAGAAAGTAGCTCGGATAAAACAATCGAGTCAATGAATACAACCACTGAACTGGTCCAGCCTGACATCAGGATTGAAGGAGGAGCTACAACAATATTTTTTGAGGATGATCCATTTTTGGATTTCGTTTCACCCACAACAACAAATGAATTTAAAGAAATTTCACAATCAACTACCACTTTAGAGTCGATAATCGAAACGACAACTGAAGTTCCAAGTACCTCAGAAAGTCCAGAAGAAGAAGACACCTTATTACCAGTTAATTTTGAGGATGAAGAAGGCACAACTACCTCGAATCTGGAAATAGAAGTAACTACAACTCTTGCTGAAAGCGACGCAGATGACGAGGAAGTCACTGGAGAAGAACCCACTGAGGAGCACCAAGTCCAAGAAAAAGAAAAGGTTGCAGACCCTAATAACAAGCCGATAGTAAAAGAAATCGAAGCAAATGAGGAAGTGGAAGGCTGTATTCGAACATCACAAGTTTTCCTCACCCAGCTTCCTAAGACTTTCACTTACTATACGACTTTTTTCATTCCGGATGAGGAGAATGAAAGTGAAACTGCGACATCAATCGAAACCAACATCATACCTAGCTTCGATATTTCAGAAGCCACCAAGTATTATTGTATCCAACCGACGCAGATGACAAACATTGTGCGCAACACAGAAGCGGCGGCTGTCTTGCAACGTCCTTTTAAGCCAGAGGAGAGCAATGTCATTGACTCAAATATCAAAGAACAAGACTTTGAAAACCAGGTGCCAGAAAATACGACTCCAATGATGGTAGTCCGCGAGAACATTTCCGTCACCGAAGCTGACACAAATGAGGAAACAGATGGTGAGGGCTATGAAGATGAAGATGACGAGGATGAAGAGGATGAAGAAAATGACCAAGAATCTGGTGAAGAAATTGAATTTATTTATAAAACCCTGTATACAACTTACACTTACCTTACTACATTTTTCCACGATTCAACTACGAGCGTATCGAGCCGCAAAGAGGTAGTAACCAACATAATAACGTCCAGCCTCGGAATGAAGAGCATAAGTTCAACAGAGGGTTTCAAAACAGAACAATCATCATCCACAGTAAAAAACGAAGAAATCTTATCTACACAAAGCGTAGGAGTCGGCCGTCCAACCACAAAATTCTTAGTTCATTCATCAGATCTCGTGGAAATAGACGATATTTTACGAGAAGAAACACCCAGAGTAAGCCACACCACCCAGTTAGATGATAGTGAAATTGCGAAGACATATTACACTACGTACACCTACTACACAACAATTTTCGTAGACGGCGAAACGGAGGTTATGAGCCGAACAGAAGTAAACACAAACATTTTACGTAAGACGGGAGACACGCGTATAAGCTCTACGGCAAGAAACCCACAAATTGATGATACAGTTTTAGAAGCAGACAATGTCGTCATTGACATTCGACCAACAGCTACGTATGACACTATTCAAAGATCTGCCGTTTCAACAAATCAATTTGAAAAGGAACCGAAGAAAGAAAATCAAGGGAAATACCAAACCCTCAGCCGAGGTACAAAAGAGCTTGAGTCATTTTCCAGCAGTTCTTCCTCGAGGACTGAGAGAAAAATTGTTCCAATTGTGGACGATTTTTTTAAAACAGTCACAGACGTTAGATCGAGCAAATCGAGCGGAAGGCAGCTGGCTGTTGAGAATGGAGTTCTGGAAGACCAAATTAGCTCAGAAAGCAATACCGATGAAATATTACCTTCTGCAACACTTCTTTTGCAGACCAGTTTCACAACATTTACTTATTATACCACCATGTACAGTAATGAAGCAACAAACGTCGTTAGTCGCCTTGAAACTATAACAAACGTAGTGACAGAAACATTGCAGCCTACGCAAACAGCGAATCCCGACCAAGCCACATTGCCTATTACCTATTTTACAACTTTCACTTATTGGACCAAGTTGGCGAAAGATGGTGAAATAACAACACTTAGTCGGGAAGAAACCGTGTCAAATGTGGTCACACCAACGCTTTCAGTCCCAAGTGAAAGCAGTGTAAGTCCTACACTATTAATAGATGGACCATATTATTCGCCAGACCTATCAAATAGTCTTCCAGAATCGGCTTCGGCTTCACCTGTATATGTAGAACCGGAAAAAATGCCAGAAGTTGAGGCGACAACGTTTTACACTACTTACACATACTACACAACTTCATACACTGGTGATCAAACAACTACAAACAGCCGATTTGAGACCGTCACAAATGTTGTCAAAAGCCCTAGTTCTCCGAGCGTGGCTTTAGAAAGCATTATAAATACCGATAGCATAGACACACAAAACGAGTCTTCTGACGCCACTAACGAAAGCAAACTAAAAACTGCACTAACGTTGTCATACGACTATAAGACCATAGTAGATGCAGAAGGAATAAGTACATTGTTCTTTAAAACAGAAGCAATAGAAACTGAAATTAACGGAACTCCTACACAAATTATAACAAGCACATCCAGCATCAATATAGACGAAGAGAAAAAAGCCCTATCAACCGCTTTGACACCTGAAGGCAGCGAATCAACTCGAACTTATAAGACCGGTCTTGTACGTCTTATAGGCGGTACACAGCTTTCAAACCACACAACCACAGTGTATCAGTCCAGGGTCATCGGCACAATCATTGATCAGCGCTACGCACAAATAATTGAAAGTACTTCAAGCTTTATAATCGAAAAAACACAAGCACCCGCTCTATCTGCGATCCCAGAGATCAGTGCCTCTTCAACAGTAACCCCTGCCTTGGTTCAACCAACTGCTTTTGTTGGCGCTACTTCTTCGAGAGCGATTGAAAGTTCGATTTCAGATGCAGCTGAAGATACCGAACAAGATCATGATGCAGAAGACGAAAGTGAAGAAGAAGATGATGAAAGTGGGCGCCCGAAAACTCGCCTCTCTTTCAAGACAAAGAAGAAGACCTTCACGCCTGTTATAAGGCCGTTTGCATCAAGAAATCGCCCACAGTTCGCTCCTAAGCGAAAAAATATTCTTCCAAGCAGTGCAACAATTATAACCAGATCAGATCTCACTCCGACAATCACAGCAACACCAGCCATTAAATCAGAAACACGAGGACGGTTTAGCAGTTCAAGGAAGATCAATACAGGCTTTTCAGGCAGCGGAATAAGTGGCAGTAGTTCACAAGGGGGAAAACGCTTTGGCCGACCGAGTAAATCCTCCCAATTCGCCGGTTTTGGTTCTTCATCAGGATTCCCAAGTTCTTCTCGAAATCGCCTGCAATCGTCGAGAATACAAGGATCCAGTCTTGGTGTCTTCCAAAGCTCTCGCAGGAGCGGAGTTGCATTCAGAGGATCGTCATCAAATATTCGATCAAGCACTTATGCGGGAAATTCAAGGCTTAGGATCAGACCATCAACCTCTCAAGCTTTTGACGCTGCTTCAAGCACGGCAGGTTTTACCACTTTACCAACAGAAAGTGAAGAAGAGGGAGTTACCCCAAGGTACGAGAGTGATGAGGATACTGATGTTACCACCGATAACTTGAGGAGAAATAATAACCCACTACTTCGGTTCCGCAGACCACAAGTTAGTCGACCTCCTTTCCAGCCAGGGCAAAGGAATAATGCGCCCAGAAATCAAGTTTCGACTCGACGAAATTCTTTAACATCAAAACCAAAGACAACTACAAGCCCCACAACAACCACCCAACGTCCAAGACCACGCGCCTTTCAACGTCCACCAATTGGTCAACTGCAAAATAGGTCAAGACCTCAGAGTAGTCTCTTCCCTCCACGCAGGCTCTTCCAATCGCAAACTGTTAACCAAGCTCTGGATGGAGAACAGAAAGCTGATGACTTCCCAGATAGTGACAACGATCAAAACGATTCAAGCGAGTACGATAACGATGGCGAAGTAGCAGAGGGCGATGCTCAAGAAGACATCAACCGTCGTCGAAGAGAAAGTTTTTCGAAAGAACTTGTGAAAAAGCGGTCAAAGCGACAAGCTGATTTAAATGTACGAAATAATTTTCGCAATCGATACCGTCGGCCTTCGACTGCAAAGCCCAACTCAGAGGAGCGAGTTGACAACCCTCAAGAAGAGGAACCCAGCACTGTGAGATCGCGGACAGCATCTAGATTTTCCTCCCGCAGTCATTCTCTGCCGACATCTACTCACACTAGCGGCAAGTCACACTCCACTGGTCGAGCGATACGACCCACGAAGCCTAACTCGAATAGCCGGGCACAGTTCACGCTTCGAGAAAAAGATTCGTCTCAGAAGCTATCGACGCGGCCTTCTTCTAATTTCAGACGTCCATTGCCCAACGGAGTTTCTTCACGCCGTTCGACAACCGCCGCTTCACGACCAAAAGCTCCAAGACTCAAAAGCTACGGCAGTACTGTTACTGAAACATCACACAGTAGTCCTCGAGGAAGGACACCTGCTAGCCGCTCGAGATCAACAGCACGCGGAAGGAGCCGCAACGATTTTACCACAGATCCCACGATTCCGACATTTGAGGGAACTATTACCATCACTCATACCACACCCACGGAGATAACCATTCCTGTTATCAATGGCAAAGTTACAGAATATAAAAATGTTCTCACAACGACATCCACCACAGAAGTTTTGTTACCCAATCAGTATACCTCGATTATCGGTCAGAATGGAGCTTCAACCATAGTCCTGAACAGAGAAGAGACAGCAGTTAATCCAAATGGTGCTACTGAAATCACGCAGTTTATATTGCATGAGTCACCAACCACGAGAGTTATATTCACACCCACAACCATAAGAGGAAGAAAAACATCGTTTGCGCACGTTATACCATCGACGGCTTACCAAGTTGAGAACGTTGTCTCCACCATGCAAGCACAACTAGCGGCTAATGCCCCATTGGCTAATATACTTCTATCACAACTTCTTCTCGGCAACATTGGCTTGAATCAGCCAAATATTAACCCATTACTGGCTCTAGGGGCTACACAGGCTCTATCTCAAGGTCCAGGAACGCCAGTTACGGAATTTAAAACCCGAAGCTCGACCTACGTCACAACAGTCACAAATGCAATGTCCACTGTGATTCCTTTAACATTTCATGGAAAGGAAATTTTGACGACGATTTTTGACAGCACATCGAATGTCATCACTGCAACGGAATATTTCACAGATACCATAATCGTAACACCAACACAGCAAGCGCAACAAGTTCAACAAGTTAACAGCCTGCTTTTGCCATTACTGCTGCAGCAACAACTTCAAGGCCAACAACAAGCACAGCCCGTTCTTCCAATACAAAATTCAATTCCATCTCAACTCCTTCTGTCTGACAATCTGCAAGACTTGGACAACAACGGAATCCAAAAATTCAACGACTACAGCCAAGATATTGAGAATTATCCTTCTAATCCAGATGAACTTGTCGAACAGCCTCAAAACGATCATAAAGCAAAGAAATCAGGCGGCAGAAAAAGCGGCCGCAAATACAATAAACAGCAGACAGCTTCACCGCCAAGCTTCGAGTCTAGTGTAATCACTCTATATGTCTCCGGCAGACGACCCGGTGAATTCAGCACGGTTCTTTCTACAGTTCAAATTGGAAGTGATTCATCCTTGCACAAACGCCAAGCAAATCGTGCTCAACATGTTCTCAAATCTGATTTACCGGATTACGAAGATTTTTACAAATCTGATGGAAGTGAGATTCAAGAATATTTGCTCCCAGCTAACAATGACATAACCTCTAGTCAAAGCCTTCACAGCAATTTCTTGTCTGAAGAGACACAGAGTCTTGAGAGTATCGTAGGCGATGTGAGTCTCTGGTATGCCAAGACCTCTGCTCAAATTGATGATATAAGAGGTGACCAGTCAACCGTGTATAAAAATATGCAAAGCAGTAAAATTGGTCCAAAAATTGAGTCCTCGTTAGATAACTCAGTTGTACCGCTGGAAAAATCACACCAAAATCCGAAGTATTTTTTAGTCTAATTGACCTTGCTGAGCAGTCCCCAGTTAAGTCTAAGGTCAATATAAAAACTGCGAAGACCACCTTTGTAAGGCGGCCAAACCACTTTGGGGAAACACCAATAGACAGTAAACGAAATACAAAAACAAACAACAGTGAAGTTATTACTGGCACAAACAATAGAACTAGTTTTCCTAGGATAAGAAATAAACGTACTGCCGTAGATTTACAGACAACTATTTATATGAATGACAACGATAGCGTTAACAAAACAATAGGGTTAAGGAGAAAGGTTAAAAAAACCGTAATTCGAAGGCTTCCACTGAAAAACAGTCTTGGCCTGGATCAGGATCAAGCTACGACTACACCAGCTGCACCTCAAAGGCGACGTTTAATAGTACGAAAGCGTAAGCCGGTCAAAAATGCAAGTGAAACTGTGACCAATCATACGATCTTAGGTGAGGTGGTAGCCACTACTGCTACTGAGAAGGGGGTCACAACAGACCCCTCCCAATTACTGGTTGTTGAAGATGAATCGACAACGGCTTCGAGTATTGCTTTAACACAGAAAACCCCTTCAAGGCGGCGGACTTTAAATAAACGCATTGAACGAAAATGCAAAAAAAAATGTGTTCGTCGCCTCCAACATACGAAGCCTTCCAGCACTCTGGTGCAATCAGGCTTAGACACGTCAATGACATTCACCGTTGTTGAAACGTCCACGCAAATAGAGTCATCAACAACACTTGAAACTCAAGTGACGCCCAAGACGTATACGTATATAGTTGACAGAGTTCACGACAATGAACACCAAATTCAATCATCGACATTGGTACGAGACAAGACTCAAACTATTACCCATACCCTTGTAAGGACAAACTTCATCTATCTGACAAATACTCTCGCAGTTGCACCATCAGGGACAATGCAAATATACCTGACATCGACCAAGTAAACCTGCTGTCTTAGTTATTAACCAAAGCTCCGAATTTAATACGAGCCTGCAACGCACATCTAGTACCGGCTCTGTTACATTTTTACAACTACTTCAGTTACTAATGACCAAAGCACCCCAAGTCTAAGACTCCAATTAATAAATCCACTGCGGATTCGAACGCAAGGTAAGAACTTATTCCCTATCGAAGGATTAACGAAAAAATCATTTGTAAGTACTTTTTTATTTGTGTGCTTATTTCAGATTAACGACGCTGGTACATGCAGCGCCCTCTATAAAACAGCAATTCTAATTAAAGAACTGCTTTTTTCCGTATGAGACGTTATTGGACTTATAGCAAATAATAAGGACGATCTTTTGTACAAAAATTACATTGGAATAATTAAATTTGTATATAATAATGACACCTGTTTGAATGTTATGCACAACTGTTGTGAACATTCTATTGTTGAGACGGCAATGCTGATTAAAACTGCCTTGAATTTCAAAATTATATTCTGACGTTACAGAACCCATACAAAAATCGACAATTTAATTAACGTTGCCGTATCACAAAATACTTTTAATTGAACGAGTTTTCTATACAAACCTTATGTACATATATGTTTTAATATCCTTTTTGTTGAAAAAAATGCCATAGTAAATTGTGTGTTTCATTTATAAATTTACATCCAATTTTTGGACATATGTAAATTTGATTTTTTTTTAGAATAAAGTAGCACATAATATGTATATTTTTTTTGCATATCTTATACATTTAGGTATGCCCTTAATCCATAGTCATAGATTTTGTTTTGTTAAATTTGCTTTTTTGTTTACAAAAATAAAAATAGTTCTCTAAGTTTCATTATTGTATAGTGCAATATGTTATTTTTATATTTTTTTATGTGAATTAATTTAAAATGTAAACATAACTTTTAAGTGCATGCGTGCAAGTAGTTGTTATTTTCTTAAAAAATATATATATATAAATATTGTATATAAACAAGGGGGTCTTTGTCTATTGCTATACCTATTATGTTAATACGTCAACATACTTGTCTTACTAAAGGTCCTGTTTCAAAGGAAGAGAAACCCTATCGTTCAAAGGCAGGGTGCCTGACGTGTAAGCGAGTGTAGGGTAATAAGAGTCATTTAGGTCTATACATGAGAGGATAAAGAGGAGATGGTGTCGTTACAGTCGGGCCCGTTATTTTGAGCTACTAATGAAGTGTGAGAGAAGTTTTGTGTTGGTCGTGTTTAGATCGCTAAACAGGGTTCTTAGAGAGAGAGCGGGGCATGTGCAGAGAACGCAGAGAGTGGTTTCTTCTTCCTCCTCATCCGTGGAGCTCCTGCAATAGTCGTTAGAGTAAACACCAGGCCTTGCCTATCAGACATAGCGATTAACTTATGGCGACGTATTAAGAGCGATCAAACTCTTAGAGCGTTTAAGATCTAGCTGTGGCCAAATCTGTTTCGTTACTAGACAGGTACCACCTATCCATCTAAATGGATGTTTATGCAATGTTATTGCGCAAAATATTGAGCAAAAATATTGTGTGAAGATGCGTCGCGCTTACACGACGCAATATAATTGAAACATTTTATTGCCCGCCTGCGGTTTATTCTGTATCCGGTCGTTGTTGAAAGCAGTCATGCTGCGTGAAACCGATTTTTTAGTGTGCATAGGCTGCTGTTTTATGTTGCGACGAAAACCAACCTTCAAAACGTAAATGGACAAAAGAAACCAGCTTTTTTCCTTACTTACGCAGGAAAAAAGCTGGCGAATACATGCCCAATAGCTCAATAGATTATGAAAATGAAGAGCCAGGATCAATAATTAAAGCACCCACAAGCAGGCAAGAAACTGTGTATTTACAGCCTTGCGTAATGTCAATAAGAATTATACGTAACAAGCTAAATTATGCAGGGATGATTTTACTGATTTTTTTAGTATAGATATACAAATAAGAAATAACAAATACTACCTGATGCACTTCAACAGAAAGCTCTTTCTTCATCTTTCTTATTCATAAGTTGCTCCGATATGGTTATAATTCATCAAATGCACATTCAACACTGAGGAAAGTATTGAGCTTTGCCTTTGATTCGCCTTACGCGACGCAGTATACTGCGCAATATATTGAATAGGTTCCGAAAAATATTAAAAAATTTTAACTTCGCACAAAATACCCTTACACGGTCAGTATTATTGCGCAATTCCTAGTGCACAATAATATTGAGTAGTGTAATGCGGGCCTTATAAAAGCCACAGATCCATTAGCGACATTAGTTTTTACTCAATTTCTTAAGCAGTTGATTGCATTCCTTTCTGATATGAGTATTATGTATGTATAGAAAATAAAATAGAGTGGCGCAACAGCTCGAGGTGAACCAGGGCCAACTTCTCAACAATGTATGCTGGTGTGTTGATTTCTTTTACATACAAAGGGACCTACAATTTTTTGCCGAATCCGAACGGCACTTTTGAGAAGTTTTTCAAGACAAATGATACTCTCGGAGGGCTTGTCAGACCCTCGCGGAGGTGGGGACCGTGAAAAAGAACAAGTCTTTTTTTTTCAGGTGACGATGGCAGGATTCGAACCCAGGCCTCCGGCGTAGTAAGCACACACATTAACCACTACGCCACGGCACCCCACTATTATTATGTATGTATATCAGTCTGATATTTCTAGTATATAAGTACAGATTCGGCCACAAAACGGAACAACGACGATTTTGGCAAAATTGCATTTGCAAACTGTGAGTAGTTTTTTACCAGCAAGGAATTAAAGTGTATCAAACAGTAGTCCCGGTCTCAAATCGAGCTTGAGTCCAGTATATTATCAAAAACCAGATTTTTATCTTCAGGAAAAATGCTATGCTAACAACAAAGGTGCTTAGAGCTTTCAAAATACGCTAAATATAAATTTTCATCTAAAATGGATAGATTGTACATAAACTCCAACACTTAACCCAAACCACTTCTCTTTAAAAGAATAAAGAAGTATATATTACATATATATTTACCATGCGTACAGAACCAGAAATAAACACAAACCGCCATCAACTTCAACAACAAAACACACACAATTTGAATGCAATATTTGACAGTGAGCATGAAACACCTAGCATAAATTTTTCACCAATTAGCATTGCCGAGCCCACTGAAAATGGGCGGTTTTTTCACTTTGGTTCTTTTGACATTGGTCCGCCGCTTGTGAAATCTGATAGTGTAAGCACGGACCAGGATGATGCGCCCGGTATCGTTGATGAGGCTAGATATAATCTAGCCACACGCGTGATGTCAAATGGTGTGGAAGTAATTATTGCTGGCGACAAGAATGCTAAGGGAACCTTAAAGCCCAATGCCTTGAGAGTACTTCCAGGATTGTCACGCAAACCAATGACACTTGCACCAAGCACACTGAAAGATCAAATGATATTGGTTATGCCATCAAACGCACAGGTATTTCATGATGCTGTACCTTAAATGTACAAATTTAACGTTAAAAACTCTAGGAGAACTATACAATCCCAATCAACTCCAATCATTTTATTACCAAAACGTGCCTTACAACATACACATATAGGACGACGTACCTTCAGGATGGTAAGACAACTGTTGAAAGTCGAGAGAAGGTTGTCTCCAATACAGCGACTGAGGAAAGAAACTATCTAAAGATTAGCCCGACTGAGTCATTAGGCGTGACCTTGTCTAGAGTAAGTATTCAAATTATTGCCTGGTATGTAAGTCCGCATTTAACTCTATTTTATTTTATAAGACACCAGAGCTGGCAGTTGGTGTTTTTTATACAACATACACATACTACAATACAATATTAGATGACGATCTTCCACTTGTGGCTTCATCGCAACATGTCCTCACAAACACGATTACAGGCCCTGAAGATTATATTTCATTCCTTCAACCTTCCGAAGAAGCCACACCAGTGTTAGAGACAAATACCTATCTTAGCAGAATTAGTCTTACTAAAACATTGAAAGAATCTGATGTTGAGAAAATTGTCAGCACGTCAAACATTTTGACTCAAGTTATTATCACAGAATCGCTTCCACCTCGCAGTACAGCGGTTATGACTTCACATATGGCTTTTGACTTAGATGAAACGAGTGCCAAAAGTCAACCAACTGAAAGCATTTTGACAAAAATTGGATTACTACCAAGTAGTACATCGCTGACGTCGTTTCAAACTCATGCATACTTCAACGCAGAAAAGAATGAAGATAATTCCAGCCAAGTGGAATTAAATCTGAATATATCACAAAACAGTCCTCAAGAGATGTATTTTTATATGAAGAAAGACGGGCAGAAATCCCCATCCAAAGTGTCAGCCATAGATAAAACTAGTCATTTATCGCCAACAACAAGTTTGAGTGGAGATATTAACCTTAAAGGTGCTCACCAAAATGATTTGCATATATATGCGACAAAGACGTATCATACAACGTTTACATATTTTACAACACTGATGAACTCTCAGGGGAATGGAGCGTCATCAACTGTCGTAAACTTCCACACCCGAGTGATTGAAAATGTCATAACCGAAACTATTCCAAACTTCATAATTGACACTAATCTGCTTTCGAAAATCGAGACAAAACTTCTGAATCCAAAAAATCATAACAGTTACGTCACAAAGGTTACGCTTGCAGGTGGTCAGCCGCTCGAAATCACTGCCATGAATATGCTTCATCCATCGTTGGTAGCTACAAATACCAATAGCCAAAATATAGCTGGTATCAAAGATAATATTTCTGCTAAGCTAGAGCAAACTACAAGCTTTTTAAGCAGTTCAGTACTCTCAATTACACCGCCGCCTAGCGTTAATTCAAATGAAATAGTGGACTCAGATGTAGCTAGCTCCGAAATTGAAAGTCTCGTAGCAGATCAAGATGAGCATGCAACCACAGAATTCGAAGTGCTGTATAAAAACAACACCAAAACAGCAGGAACAACAGATTTCCCATCAGTGAATCAACTGATTGGGTCTATCAACTTTAACCGACTTCAAGCACTAGGCCCGGTTTTTAATGCAATGGCTGGTCTCATTCAAAACAACTTTGCAACGAGCCAAAGCAATGATCTGAAAAAAAATTTATCATTGATCAATGTCGAGAGCAAGCACTCTACAAAAAACATTTCAGCGTACGACAATGTTCCAAGTCATAACGGACCAATTTATATCCCTGTTCAAAATCTGAAAGGTGAAAGTCAGCACGAAAATGTGGAAGACATGAAATTTGCAGGGTATGTCAGCCCCCAAAGCCTTCATATATACCCGCCCGAAACAAATTGGTTTCTAGACGAGAACAAAATCATTAAAAAACCTGAAATCAGCCCAGGTAAGCCAACATACGAAACACCTTTATTAAATGGTGGAATACCCATAAGTCCGGGCGAAGTAATAACAGCTAATTCGGATGTTATTGTGGGAAAGCCCAATGGAATACAACCTCGAGTTCCTTTCAAAAGTAAAAGTCCAGCCGAGAACATCTTGGTGTCACCACCTTCTTCAACATCCAGGCTCCCGTATAAGATTCAGTATTCACAGAGTCCGAAGCAACCTATGACAAGTCCGAGCCCGATTCCACTTGAGGCTGGTCACGAAAAACAAGCTAATAACTTCGATGGCATTCTTAAGCCTCCGCCTTTGAAACCACCACTACAAGGATTGCAACAGGGTATGAAGAAACATAATCCACACCATGCGTTTAGTCCAAACTACAGAATAAATTATGCAACAAGTTATATGCACCAACCTCAGCAGATCATTTTGCAACAAATATATCAGCCAATACCCATCACACATCCGCCACAGCTGGGATTTCAAATGCAACAACAACAGCAACCCCAACGGCCCCTAATGCAAAGACCAATGCCCAACAATTTAGGATTTTCGACCCTCAACAAGTCTAAGCCTGTACCACAAAAGCCGAACTATATCCCCTACACTCCGCATGATTATGATCAGTCCCATTCAATAAACGAGAAGCAAAACGAATTTGAATACAATCAACAGATTCATAACAATGAAATACTTGAAATAAAACAAATTCCAGAGGTCTATAGCGCAGACTTGCCAGCAACCAAATTAACAAGTAACAGAGGTAATAACAGCTTTGGAGGAGGGGCATATAAGACACTCATAAAAAAAGTTATCAACTCAGACAAACCAATGCTGGTTGACGTCCAACCTTCTCAGATCACAAATATTGTTATACCCCGTGACAATGACGCATCGATTTTAGTAGTAGAAAGTACAGTTGAAATGCAAAAAAATGGTCAATATTATGATGAACCAACTACGTACCCCGATACTGTGGTTACAGGAAGTATTGCACATGGCGCTCACGCCCGAAAGCCCATCATATCTAATCAGCAAGTCAACTTGGATACGAGCGTTCTTAGTCATAACATCGATATAAATGTCCCCCCAATAACATTCAAAAAGGACGCGGAGTTCCCACACTCAACTCCTGTTAGGGGACAAATAAATAAAAATGAGCCGTCAAATTTTTACATGCCACACGTAACGATTCCGATCACAGACAATCAAATTCAAGTTAAACTTACCCCACAGAGTATGTTAACCAAAAGGATTCCTGGCCCTATACTTAACGATCGAAATGCGCTGAATAGAAGTGAGCCCGATGATGGAATCAGGCCTCAAAACTTAGGGCCGATTCGCCATCCGTCTGCGTATCAAAAGCCAATTTATTATGTGACGGATATGCAAATGAGGCCAATTTATCCTAACCGTCCATTGAAGCATCCTGATGCAATGGAATATGACTATCAATTTGGTAAGATAAATATGCCCACTCCTGCTCCTAAGGTGCCGCAATTAGTCGACCTTCCAAAGAAGACCCAACCTTTTCTGAATGTAATTCCACTTAACAAAACCAGCCGCGTACCTCAGCCTCCATACAATCCGCGACCAACTGTTACAATAAGGCCCAACGCAGAAGATAACCTGCAAATATTTACAAATGCTTCCACGAATACGCAACAAGTTACGACTTTCAACCCTGTTCCACTTTTGAACATTTTCTATGGCGTCCAAAACGACTATGAGGAAGATCTTTCCGGAGACTTTTCTCAGGGACTGCAATCAAATCCCGGCGAAAACTACTGGGTACAAAATGGCCATCATCAGAGTGATGACGATGAAGATACTGATTCTACTGAAGGTTCCAACAAAATTGAAGATCAAAAGGTGTCGTCATCCTTAAACATCGAAATTCCTACACGAAACCAGTCAACGAAACATGGGGCCATAACGATAAGTGAAACTAATTTCACTAACATTTTAGAGCGGCAAAAGAATAAAGCGGTTGCTCCTATGCTAAGTCTTAAAACACAAACTGCCAAAAGAACCACAACCACAAAAATACCGTCAGTAGCAAGCTCAGCTAATAAATTGAACTTCAAGCCATTCTTGATTGGAACGGAATCATTTTTAGACCCCGAAAGTGTTAATGCCGTCAATAATATGGGCGAACTCCCACCAAGTTCTGCTTCACCTCTGAAACCAAATGCTGTTCGCAATCCCCCTTCCTACGGCAAACCGTTTACTCAAAGTAAGCCCATCACAAAACCAATAAACCATCCAAAGAACGAGAAAGTTATAGTTATCAACTCTGGCGAGGGTTTTAAGCTTCAGCACGATGAAAAATTCGCCTCAACAGAAGGCGAGGAACAAGTGATTTCGATAAACACGAAGACTGTCGACGATCCACAACAAGATACTAAATCCCAAACAGAGACGCCTTTTAATCCTAAATACACTGTAAATACAAATAAGCCATCGAGTATGATGTCGGCTACCACGTCGTCAACGCCAAGTTCAACGAAATCATCGGCATACTTTAACTTGAACAAAATGGAGGTAATGGCCAGTCCGGAAGCAAATACATCACAGCACAACACTCACTTAAATCAGTCTGCAGACATCTTCGACTTGCACGAAAGTATAAATCCACATAACCATGACTTCATACACGTAGCTTTGGATGAAATTACTACTCTCCAGGAGAATATCCATAAATCTGGTATAATGACACAACGACCCGGATCGACAAATCTTTACCCAGTTCTCTCAGAGCCCTCAGTCGACATGCAGCCACCTCCAATGTCCAGCTTACCACAAACTGAAAGTGTAATGGGTCTCAGCCCACCGCCGCCACCAGCAGTTCCATCCTTATCAACGTTCACTCCGCTATTATCGCCACCAGACAAGAGCTATCACACAATCAATGTAACAAACGACGCTAATCACTATCCTCTCATGCGACCAGTGGGCACAACACAATCTCCCTTTAAGTTACATTCACGCCCAACAAAGGTAACAACTTCCTCGAGATTTGCCCCCAGTAGCTCGCGGCCGAAAATAATAGAGCCTAGCACTACTCACTCAAGCACCGTTTCAAGGCGAATGCCATTGCTGCCGGTGTCTAAGTTAACAACTCCTTCTGCGAAAACTTCAGACATCCCATTAAATAAATCATCAACCATCAAAAAGGAAAACGTTTCAGTCCCAGAACGAGCCAAAGACGATCAGGAAATCTCCAGACCTGGAAATACAACAAAAACCACCACTCAAGGCACTGGCAAAAATGGAGGCAATATAATTCCAATGTTTTCATTAAACCAAAAAATTCCTAACAATATACTTGTAGATGGATCCGAAGAGGACGCCGAACAAATGCAGTCAACAGTAAAAGTTTTAGAAAACCAAACGACGGCAACTACGATAACGCTTCAGCCAGCTATAAAGACGGAAAAGCAGTCAACACTGCAGTCTCGGCCGCAAACTACTCTTAACCATATAAACACAAGAACTCGGATAATAAGCCGAATCATTATTCCTACCAAATATGTGACAAACACACAAATCCTTACAGTAACTACAACGAAGACAAGTGTTCAAACTAGTCTTGGGATTCCCTCTACCCAAACGCTTACTCTTACGAAAACAAAAACGTTCACCTTGGTAGATACTGTAACAGAAACGCAGACTCTACTTCAGCCGACTAGAGTTATTGAAACCCACAAAGCGACGGCGACTTATGTCATCCATGCGTCTTCGCCAAGTGAAGTAATAAAATCAACCATTGAGGTTGTAAGTCCTGAAGGCACAAATGAGGAACCAAAAATACCCAATGAACCTACAGCCCATACTACAAAGAGCCCAAAAGTAAAGTCCACCACCACGTCAGATTTACCCCAAGACCTTGAAAGTAATAGTATTTTCGTAGTTATGACAGACAAAAAGAGTCGGGATGGAGTTTTCAGCATAAGTCCGTCCATGATAGAAACTCCACAGAGTATCAACGCTATTGGCAGTTCTACGGGTGATGCTGTGAATGAAAACTCCAATAAATTAGACTACGACGATAACATAACATTCGACTTGCCAGCTCGCGATGAAGAGGCAGAAGCAAATGAAGTAAACCATGTGCTTCTTGGTGGAGTTCTTATTGCTACGCCACCAAAAGTTAGCGAGAACTCACACCTCGATACAACTCTTTCCTCGTGCAGACCATCTTGCAAAGCCTCGCGAAATGAAGTATGTCAGCAAGTTGAAAAGCGATCGCTCTGTGTTTGCCGACCAGGCTTTGCTCGCATGTTCCCAGACCGGCCATGTAGACGTAGGTCATAAATACTTCATTTTGCTTCTCCAATTATTAATCTGCTTCTTTTAGCCACCTATACATATGCCATGCAAATACCAATTCACAGGGTTAGCAAGCAAGTCATACACTTTAAGGAACAGTACCGAATAAGGGATTCCGAAGATTTTAAACAGTTAGCAGGAATCACGCACGATGCTGTAGACCGCATGGTTATGCAATCAGATCTTCGTGATGTCTACCATGGTGTTCATGTGACATCATTTGATGCAACCAACACAGATAATGGGATTCTTGGCAAATTCCTTATCCAAGTACGTTAATATCGTAAGTTTTGAACACTTTTATTGTTTTATACTTTTTCAGCTATCGGATAATAGTGACGAAAAACGTCTAGTTGACGTCTTTAGAAAATATCTACGCTTGAACAACTTTAGCTTAGGCGGGACTGATATTTTTACGACTAAAGCTGGTGTCGACACGCTAGAAATCGTTGGTAAGGGCGCTTGCCAAAGCGAAGCTTCTGTTTTGTTATGTATAACTAGACATAGGGCGAAATAGCTCCACTTAAAAAAAAAAAATAGTGGTGAAGTTATTTTCCTGTACAATTCTAAAATCAGATCTTAAATTTATCTTTAATTTCTCTATCATTACCCATAGACTTCAATGAGTGCGCACACAGTCAGTTCCACGACTGTTCGGAAAACTCAAAATGCTTCAATCTCCAAGGCACCTACACGTGCAGTTGCCAAGAGGGCTACGCAGATCTCTCCGAAAACTCCATTTATCCTGGTCGGATATGCTCGGCTGAGATGATTGGATGCGAAAAATGTCACTATCATGGCAAATGCGTTCAAACAGGTGAAAATATTCAACCTGTTTGTGAGTGCTTCCACTGGTACACGGGCGCATCATGCAAGCTAAACTTAAAGATACTTTTGATCGCACTGATCGCCATTGGAACGATTCTCTTTATGCTATTGCTATTTTGTGTCTTAGTTACTTGTACTAGGCGGAGAAAAAATCGGAACATGCAATCACTTATGTCAGGCATTCACATAATAGCGCCTAGGAACTCACGTTTATCGTCAAAGTGTTTAACTGCCGACAAACGAGCCATGATCAAGGACACCAGCAGTGAAGCTAGCCAAAACTCGCTGCCGTACGCGTTAAAGGTATATATTACATTTTAATAGAACTCTATAGAATTATTATGGTTTAAAACTCAACTACAGAAGGATCTATGCAAGCAGAGTGCATTGAGCAAGAAAAGCAAACCAAATCAACATGCACCAATAGTGCAACAAGTTCCAAACAGGAACATAAATCAACGTGGTCACCCCTCATCGACCCTAGTGTCTTCCATGTCGGAGATGGACCATAGGCATAGTTTTACAGAACAAAATGATCGATCGCTGACTGTAATGATTCCCAGGGCAAAGTACCACAATTCAACAACCCAGCCTGCTTCCCATACAGAAACTGTGAACAGTGCAACGTATAACAACGAAGCGGATTTGAAGTCTAGTCCTACCGAAAAATTTTCAAAAGCTTCAATGTTTTATTGTAATCCCGAAAAGGTACGTACACAACTTACGGTTAGGTGCTTCTAATTATCTTTCCACAAAAAGCAGATCCAGATTGCTTCATCCAAGGCTATTTCCGCAGCTAATGTCAACCATGGAGCACTGCACACAACGTCAGCAGGCGCACTAGTTTCGGCAGGATTTGAGGTATCTGCCACAGTTGGAAGTGTTGTAAGCCAACATATAAAATCCCTAAATCCAAGTAGCGCCTTGACGCACAGCTATGAAAGTAGAGGTAATCAAATGCCTAAGCTTATCGATGAATTGCATTCTCGAAAATCCAATCATCAGGATCTGCACACGCATTACAACACTTACAAAGAGGGTGAAAAGTAAGTATAAAAATTAGTTTTTCAAAAACCATTGCCTGTAGGAAGATCGATGGAAATTTGAACTGTTTAAAGCCGTTCTTATTGAGGCCCACTCATTGCATAGACCAAGTTACGTGATGGTAAAACCCAAGTGGATTGCAATCCGCCCAACTAGTTTTGATATATCTTACAATCACCAGAAGATATTTAAATGCAAAATCTCAGCCTTTTGCGACGTCTCACAGTTTTGAAAGAGCTGGAGGTAGTCGCACACATACACCGGTTGTGGGCGTATCTGTGCACGGATTTGAAATTTCTTTACGGTAGCAAAGGTCAAATTTCAGATTCCTAGCTCAAACTTTAAAGCCTAAAAACAGACAGACGGAGGTGGGTTGTTCGACTCAGACTTCGGCCTCGATGATGTGCCCTTAAAAGCTCTTGGAGGTCTACCATAACTACTTAACGGTGTTACAAACTGTGACAATCTTTATATATATATATACATAAAAAAGATTATCGAAAATAGAAATATTGTTTTTACACCTGCAGAAATAAATTTGTATTCGATGACGCCATACCCGTACACCAACAAATTCTCTCTGTCAATACTTCATTTTCAGCGGGATCTTCGAAAACTGAAAAGACAAACATTAGTCTTCAAATAAAGATTTTAAGTCTTACTTGGATGTAACCATAACAAAGTTCAACGAGCTTGCCTTAAAAATATTATCTTGCTGGCTCAAAATTGTGGGCCTAAGCTAAGGCTAGGCAGCATGCCATTTCGGCATTTTTGGGCAAGCATTAAAATGCTGCAAATGCTCGTTGTTCTCCAATAATGCTGGCAAGCAAATCAGATGTTCTTGGGTACCTTATATGACAGCTACCATCATACTGTAAACATAAACATAACATAAAATCACATCTTTTAATCATTTAATGTATGGCTTTCTTCCATTTTGAAATCGCACTTAATTTTTAATGCATGAACAGAGTCTTTTCTACTAAACAGCATACATGCCTCTGAGCATACAGTCTAATCTAGTCTTAGGAGTCATGACTTACAGACGAATGAGCACGGCTTATTTGACACAGAATTCGGTCTCATTTGAACTCGGATAATATGCCCTTGGAGGTCATTAATTTTTATTTTTCAAGTGAGATACACTTAGTATTCTCTATAAATTTGCAATAGGAAAAACTGATGTGATCTTCAAGTTACAATTAAGAAATTATCTTAAAAGATTTAAAAAATATACGTTTTGCCAGGTTCATTGACTCAATGGATGTGTGGTTGGATACAATTCAGCAAAACGAACTGTAAGTTCACGATCTCGAAGAGAATAGTATTATTTAAGTGCGTGAGATATTTTACATTTTTTCCCTTCCCAGAGCTAATGAAGCTAGATCATTTGACGAGACTACAATTCAAGCGCCGACTAAATCGCTTCGGAGCGTATATGAGCGGCAAATGTCACAGAGTAATGGAAATGACGTGAGTTGATAAGCCAAACTCTGCGTCTCAAAAATAAAATTTTTTTTTTTTTGTTATTTACAGGAAGCCAACACTATGGCTGAAAGAGACGTCGGCTCAACATTTTTACTGCCACATACGCACCTTTATAAGCCTGATAGAGTAAGAAGGGATTTACGTGATATTTGGCCTATATTTATTTGAATCTTGTTTTACAGGACAGCGACGTGTCGGGTTTTGACTCATTTTAGTCAAGAGATTCCATTAAGATAACAACTAGTGCCTACAGTATGATTTTAATGATAAGATATAGGGAGATTCAGGAGAAACTCTTAGGGAACTTCATTTATTTATTCTAACGCACGATTAATGTCATTCAATTAGGTATCAAATGAGATTTCTTTGAAACAAAAACAATCGAATTTTTCACACAAAAAAACATTTTTACAGCACACAATGCAGAGGAGTGTAATTTATTTTATTGTTATGTTTTACTTTGTCTAATATTTTATTTATTTATTTATTTGTATATTTATTAAAAAATATTTATCTCAATTAGGATACTTAAACAAAAAGGATACGGGATAAAAGATTTAATTGACGGGATGAAATTTAAACATGAAAATCTACACAGGTTATTGTTATTATTATATATTATTTTTATTGCTATCGTAAAAGACGTACTGACTTTAAAACTTATAATATTTAGAGTGTGTATTTGTTTTGTTCATCAAAAAAAGAAAATATTTTACTATATTTATACTGTGCCAGGTAAAATATTTTTCCCCTTCCTACTGCAGTACTTAAACTTGATTTTAAGTGCACGATTTTTGTCAAAGGAACTGTTGTTTTAACATAAAATATCTTAGCCATACTATAGATAAGTTGATCTTTATATGAATAAATAAATAAAATGTGACGAATGAAGGGTTTTGTGGTCTATTCTGTTTTGTGACTTTTTCGGAACTATTGAACTTTTCTTTATATCAACGAACTTTTTCCCACACTTGATAATTGCCGCTATTTCTAACTCTAGCTAGCCCACCATATGTCTGGTGACCATTGCTTGCTGCCGACCAATCAGCGATGGATGTCCTTGCTTTGCGCGACACTGGACAATTAAAAATACCTAAATACAACCCAACCACACTACTGTGCGCAAAGTGCCACTATACATGCAATTATCACTTAAGTGGTGGTTGGTTTTACATGAGTGGTTTTCTAGTATTGTGTGAAGCAATGAATACATGCAAGGGTTGGTTGTTCGCGCTTGGTTTGTTTTTATGAAGCCTCGCTGTCTGCAGGTGAACTAACTGATGGATGCAAGATAAATTGCACCTGCTGTCAAATATAATTGGCCTGAACTTTTTCAGAAAGAGCCTTTTCCAACTACACCAAGATGTGTTCAAGGCGTTAGTTAAACTTAAATAGGGTGCTGTTTAATGTGTTGTCAATCATGATAAGTACAAACTTATACATTTAACTTATTACTAAGAGTTATTTAATGCAAAACTTGGAGATTTTGAAAAATCGAATATGATGATTCTCAAAAATGGTGGCGGAAGGTATTGCAGAGAGACGGAATCTGGAAAGTGGAACTACAAAGGAGAGGGCATCAAAGTCCTCTGTGAATACAAATATCTAGGAGTTCTTATTAATCGGGATTCTGATTTGGAAAAGCATCTAATGCTAAAGCTATCGGAAACGAAACGTGCAATTTGCTCAGTCTGGGGTCGCTGTATAAAAACTAAGACCATAAACCCTAGCTCGAAAAAGAAAGCATTCAGTGCAGCTGCGAAATCGATACTCTTATACGGAGCTCAAATTCGTAGTTATCAGTCTTTTTAATAAGTCTAAAAATGTCTACGCTTTTTTTTCAAGAGAATTTTTTTCCTGCCGACTAACACTCTAAATTATATGTCGTTAGGATTTCGTCAATGGATGGAGAAAGAGATCAGATTCTAGCAGCAAAGGTAAGCTTTGTTCGTGAACGGGAAATTCTATCGACAAGATGCGGCTTGAATTTGAATAAAAGACAGGATGAGCACTACCTAGCCTATCCGTACCGTAAGGACAAAATTTAATACTCTCCTTGAGGAAACTGCAAAATGTGTCTTACCAAAAGTACACAGCAGACGCACAAAAGTCAAGTTACGGAACTTACTATACTTACTAACTTAAGGTGGCGCTACGCAGTCCAAGGTGGACCTAGGCTTCAGCCAACAAGCTTCGCCGGCCAGCTCTGTCTCCAACTAGCCATCTCCATCTCCAGTTTTGCACGCGAAGGTTCCTAAGGTCGCCTTCCACTTGCGTGCTTCACCTGAGTTTCGGTGTGCTCCTCTACTGCGCCGTCCCTGCGGAGTGGATTCGAAATTTTCCGAGCCGGGAGTTTGGGACTAACGGACTTGCGGGACTGGCTATAGCGGCCTAAATTATCTGCTGGATGGAATTTATTTCTTGAATTCGATCCCAAACGAGACGATGAGGACAATATTTAGGTGATCGGAGTGACAACCCCGCGGACTCCAGTTTGTTTTCTGATTTCAACCCGATATGGACCTAAAAAAAACTGCGCGCAAAGGACACGTCTTAATCAATATATCTGCCGGTCTCGATCATATCTCTAAAATCTCTTGGGGGCTACGGGATTTTAACTTTTTGGCAATTTGTATTTACGGAATTTTTGTGCTTTCTGGATTTCGGATTTCTGTCTCCCCCTTTTATTTATAAACGAACTCGTGTGTATAGGGCAAAAAAAATCCCTAACACCAAACATTTGATTCTATTCATACTAAATATCATTCAAAAAACCATCCGTCTAGAGAAAGCTGAATTTCTTCACCATCGTAGAGCACTTAAATACAGAGAGAATAAATCCATTCTCGAAGCTGAGGTTTTTTTAAGAGTCGACATGACAAACTCAAACATACTCGCAAGACATGTAAATTCAATATTTTTGTCTAGCAAAATTGCTCATATGGATCCCTGGATATTTTGGCGTACACATTTACAGTAACAATTCTTTGTTGAGGCTTGAAAATAATCGAAACTTAATTTTCTGTACTTAATACATACTCAAACTGACTCGTAAAGAGTATGCCCGGCTTAAACGCTTAAGGAATAGAGCTTCGTAAGCCTTCCCATCATTATACACATGTACTCCTAGTTATTGACAACTCTTAAAGGGTCCGACTAAATAGCGCATACCCTACACTCAGGGTGAGCTGAGTAATCTTGACCAATAAGGGTGGGGGTGAAAAACACTCATACGGAACGCACTAGATTGAATTCACTTGTATTCCACCTGTAAACTATGACCCTTTTGTATTTTTTATGTGGACTATAGGATACCGTTCGCGGGGTAAATTCTTCTAATATACAGCCACAAAGTATAATTAACATAATACATACAAGCGTTGCACATATTTGTATCTACCACGACAAGTGAAATACATTTTTATGGAAAATATGCCCCTTTCGGACTACCAAACGAAACTAGCTTTATTGTCCTTTGCCGGACATACACCTTTGAAACGAGTGAAAGAACAAGCTATAAGTTCTTTTTCATAGTAAGAAGTGACTGTTTTTTATTCACCTTTAGAACTGTTTTCTCACGTGTCTTATTATATAACGGTTGATTTGGTTTTTTTTTATTAAAATTATTTGTTTGAAAAAGTTATTTAATATGAAACCTCCCCTCTAAATAAGTAAAGTGAAACAATGTTTGCTCGTCGATCTTTTTAAAAAATCGAATTTTTTAAAAACAAAAAAAATTGTCGCAAATTAGAGCAGTCTACAACTTTCCGCAGTTTCTGTTGAGATAGAAAAAAAAACCAGGGCGGTGGTCAACCCGGTATGAAAAGCTGTTTATGTGGAACGAGTCAAAGGCGCCTCATTTCAAATTTTCCAGGTCTTTAATCAGTCGAAAATTAGAAAGAATATCAAAGAACGTCAACATGTGCTTTGCATGGCATTCAAGTGAACAAAAGAAAGATGAATAAGCCCTGAATAGGGTTTCGAAAATTAAGATTTAAATATGTTGTGTAATATGTGCGCTCAAGTGTAATTATATAAATATGTTTTAAAAAACATAACTTATCTAACTACAACTACGTCTCAGGTAAGAGCTACTTTGGCTTTGAGAAGAGAAATAAAAGGATATTTAGTTTAAAAAACGGCATAGCAGTTTCAATTATGTTAATATTTCGCTACGCATTTAAAAAAAACACATCACGATAGGCAATTAATAAAATATATAGTATAACATTGAGACTTGTATCTACAAAAATATAAGGACAACTTCAAGGTTGTTTTCACACCTTCGTTTTTCAATCAAAATAATATAAATTTGCATAGTGGTCGATATAAAAACCTTTCTCTCCGGACATGTGAAGATGTATGTCCTATTTAATGTGCAGTTGTGAATTTCAAACAGTAAAGATCCTTAAATTTTTTATTATTAAATTTGTTGTTTCTTCTTGTTAATCAAATTGTTTGTGGCTTAAGTAATGGGGTTATAAAATTATTTTCAAGTTTTTAACTTTGTGGACTTTTTTGTTTACTGAAAACTATTAACTTTTGTTAATATTACAATTCACTTGTTGGCTTAAGGTTCGTTCTATCAAGACTAGCCTTCAAAGGCATTCGCCTAGGCTAGGAATTGACCTGCGAAACTTTCCTACTTCCTGCAGAAAAAAGAACTATAGCCAATGCTAGTGGGCGTCGGATGTAAGAAAATCGAAGCACCTAGACATGTATAGGTCCATGATGAACTAAATTTTAACAAGCTGTATAGCTTTAGCTTCTATGCATTATTAAGCTCTAATCCAATATCTACTCTTATCCAATATAAAAAATTTCGTTCCTCAAGAAGTTATATTACTATTTCAGGTATTGGTTTCCTAATTTTTTTTTGTTGAGGTTTTAGGAGCAGTGGCGTAGCCAGACTGGGAGGGGGGTGGGCGTGATCCTAGAACCGGTCCCTGTGGTAGTCCCGCGTTGACTTTGTAGACTTTCTTTTAAGGCATATCTGCTCAAATTCTCCAATGCACGAAGAAATATTTAGGTTCATTTATATTTTACTATTTTTATAGAAAATAAATGCTTTGGAACTACATAAACAAAAAGATTTTTACTATTTAGCAGAAACTTTTGCTCACAATGGCTGCATCTGAGAAGGACCATCAAACTTTTCAACAAAACAGCGTTAAATATGTTTTCAATTTTTTCAACATTCCGCATCCGAACTCAAGTGGCAATAATAACAATACCCAAGACCTTCGAAGTTAGCCAAAGGAATGGAGTTTCAATATAATTTTTTTAAATATGTTTTTTTGATAGGTCCGACGCCATCGAACATATCAGATAATTCCATAGAATGCTCTTCGTCGGGACACAACATGGCTAGTGATGCTGCGTCTAGCTATAGTGAGGAGTCTGAACAGGAGCTAACAAATCTTACTTGGCTAACAGAGCTTCGCAATCAGTCACTTACTTGGCCAGATTCAGTTCAACCCATAATTGACGATGATGACAGCTGTGATCGTGATCGAAAAGCAACCACCAAGGGCCCAAGTAGACTAAGTAGTAAATCAAATGAAGAGATTGTAAGTATACAGCCAAAAAAGCCTTCACCCACAGAACGATACGAAACATTTTTGGATAAAGTCAAAAAGTTAGTGAGTTTACTTCCTAGTATTTTTTTATAAAAAAAAATATTTTCTGTTGTCCTTAGGGACATGGCTCAATACGATCTTACAGCAGAGATATATCAAACTGATCCTGGTGAAAAACCCCCATTTAACTACTCACATATCATAGGGATGGCGATGGTAGAAAATGGTAGAATGACCTTACAGCAAATATGCTCCTACATTCAAACGAAATTTGCTTTTTTCCGAGTACGGAAAAAATGGAATGTAAGGGCTGTTGGCCAAACGGACAAGGGATTCTAGTCATAGATTTATTAAATTTATTTTTAGAACTCGATTCGACACAACTTATCACTTCACCATTGCTTTCGAAAAATAGACCGTAGCAAATACGAAAAAGGAAAAGGAGGCTATTGGGAACTTGGTATAGATCCAAAGAAATGCGACCGGAAAAGGATAAGGAATCGTAAGACTTCAAAAAATAGGATCACAGGGCATACCAATAACAAAACAAAACAAGGAAATAAGGTTCAGGTCGACAATCATAAAACGAGTTCAGCTCGAAAATATGTTCTAGATAAGCTTGATGTCCAACAAAATATTGTTATGTCAAAGGAGTCCAGCGAAAGTGCCGTTTCTTCGGAATTCGTTACATCAAACCACGCGCCAAGTGCTAGCCGATTGAATCATTATGAAATTAACAATCCAATCAAATTACAGGATGTGTTTATAGCAGATGTTAACAGTAGTGGAAAAGTTTTAGCTTCGACAAGTTTACCGGAACTGGGAGCAATAATTGTGAATCCCGCTGCTGCAAACATTTCAGTGCCCAATGTGAATATGAGTGAGATCCAACATCAAATGAACGTAAGTGCATACATACATATATTTATTACTTATAATTTTTCAGGCGAAGGTTCCTCCCATAACACCGGAAATAGCATAGTCCCTAGATTAGTTTCGGTAAGGTGTCTATCCCCGCTAGGCAGGGACACACTTAGACCAAAGAAGGCCCATTGGGATACCATTTGTTTTAATTCCGCAGTTACCAGTCCGAGAACCTAAATCATGACTACACCCCTGGTGTGAGAAAGGTCGTGGCAACGAGTATTATCTGTATAACCCTTTTCCAAAGTTCACCAATAGATGGTTGATTGGTTTCGGACTTACCCAAAAAGGGTAATGAAGTCTGGGGGTAAAAGTGTGTGCGACTATCAGCAGAGTTGTAAGGGCCAGTCAGGGACCAGCCCAAAGAATAGGGTCCCGTCACTTGAGGTCTAGGGGTTATTTTCGATATGAACCCGCGCAAGAGCAAGGGAAACCATTTTCTGTATAAGTCCGTTCCTATACTGCCCCTCAATTTAGAATTAGCCTCAAGGATGGAAGAGTGCAGGGGTAACTGATGAAACCTTGCCGGTATGTTCTTACGCTGATGCTGGTCTTGCATAAGACCAGACCGACTTCTACAAAAATCGTTGAAGGGAGTACCAAGTCTTCGGGCATATCTCCCTATCAGACAAGCTCGAGACTAAGCATCCGCTCTCAGTCACGCGTCCTTTGGCATTTTCTGTTCCACCATTAGATTAGAGATTTATTTAAAGAAGGTTTAAAGGATTCACGTTGGAGTTTTCTTTACTGAGGATTGGATACAGTCCGTTGCCTCAAACTCTCATCTTTTCCAGGCTTGGAGCCGGCAGTCTGCGTACTTAGCCAGGTGCTAATGCCGTAGATAACGAATTCGTGTTTGCTTTATTCGTTCTATAAGTTGAAATTAATGCTAAATGGACATATATTTCTCTATTAAATAAATCTTTATATTTGCAGATATTTCTGGAAGATGAAATCCCACAACCTTGTGAGAATGTGGTTGTATCATCCTACATCAGTAATGAAAATCAATGTAATCAAGGTCAGCCAAATGTTATTGTTGAGCAAATGGAGCCCTACTACACAATTTCAACTGCCGAAAGTAATTTTCGACCGTATATTGATGGTATCGATGAAGGCTTTCAATATCTTAGAAACATGGATAACCGGTGCGATGATTTATTCGATAATCTGCTAGACATATCTGTTAGTGATTACTAAATAAAACGCCGTTATACAGGGTGTTTCAGTTAAGGTGTGACAAAAATCCTAGGGCGTCCGTATAGGTTGGGTCGAGACCAGATAAAAGTTGTATGGGGGGGAGGTCTCCCCCAGAAAGAAATTTCTTGAAAATGGCAGTGTTACCATTGTTTTTTAATATTTTTTTTCTCTTTTTAGTCATATTTTTAGAAAATTGCCCCTCCCGGCGAAGCGGGGGGAATAGCCCCCCTCCCATTCAATTGTTTTCTTGTCTCGACCCAACTTATACGCCCTAGCTTTTTGTCACACATTAACTGAAACACCCTGTATAATACAACATGTACTCCAATTACATGTATACTAATGCTGCGATAAGTTTTGAAATTTAAAATGAGCAAAAACATTTTTTGAAAATATATCTACTTGGGTATGCAATAAATAAGCCATTAATTTATGAGTCATAAATTAAAAAAATTGAATTGAAGTCATTAAAAATGTGTGTTTTTTGTGGAAAAATTAAAAGGTTAGAACAGTAATGAAGTATCACTTAAGCCTAGACTGCAAATGAATTGCAAATTATACAACTTAAGGACTGTATCATCTTCATGCAGATTTCTATTAAGTTAAGGGTAAAGTAAAAAGTTTTAATGACATATAGTAAGTGGATAACAAGAACATCGCTCCACCCAAGTCGATCTTCGAATCCAAGCCCCCAGGCTCGAGATGACCAGGAAGATCGAACCTCAGTTGAGTTAAGAACCAAGCCATCGCGGATGCCAGAGCGCTTGGTCCGGCAATTGGAAGCCGCGTACTCAGGATAGCAGAGTATGGAAGGCTACTGTGTACCAGGTAGAGACCCTGCATGAGTCGGGAGCTCTGCAGGTAAGTAATTAGTGGATAGTGTGGACAAAATAGACTTATTTAATAGTTTTGAGCTCCGAGAAGTTGAGCAATTGTGGCTCAGAGCTAAACGGTCTTGCCGGATAATTTGTCTATTGGTCTTGAATCGAGGTTTACGGAATATCCTAAATGAACATGGAAACGTATCCACATAGATTACGCGCCGGGACGTTCGTGGGAAGAAACTTGTTAATTGTCTTAATTAACAGATGCTTTTAGTAAGTGGCTCGAGGTAAAAGTCACCATCACAATGAAACAATGTTGACCAGGAGGTCACTATGGTCTGGGACAATGAAACAAATTTCACCTCGATCGAGTTTCCAAATTTCCCACTCCTTAATTATTTTGAACTTGTTGAAATGCCGCTGAAAATCATGAAATGGAAATGAAATGGAGGATATTAGTAGGTACTTATTATAATATATTCATTGTTTCGGCTCCTGGACATTGAGTTTTGCAACAGACTGAAGTTTTACCTGAAGTTTTATCGGAAATGTCAACAAGCTGCAGGGCAAAACATTTACGCACCTCACCTCAGTATAATTCAGTTTCAGATTTTCTTTCAATATAGTTTTACTCAAAAAGTCGAAATACAATACAATCCCAATAAAATTTTTTATCAAAATTCTGCATTATACTGTGTACGGAAATCCAACTCAGATCGTGAATTCCAGTATCTTTTTATATCGGATTTCCATTAAGTATCTCAGTGAAAAGTGTCACAAAATTCCAGGTATGTGAATGTGTTAGTCATTGACAAAAAATGTATGGACTGTTAGTGGGTGTCTCTGCTTATACACAACCTGCGACTAAAATGGTACCACTTGTGCTGCTGTTTGGTACTGGTGGTGTGTTGCAGAAGCAGCATTCCCCATTTAAATTAGCCACTCACAGTGTTTCCAAATTCGGCCACGGGTACCAAACCATTGATCAAATATAATGAGATTAGCGACTTGCAATCAAGGTTGCCACATTGGTCATATATGACAAATTTTGGACATTATTTTTGCTCTTGGTCAGAAGGTCATCTTTTTTACATTTGGTCATTTTTTACGACATTAAAACAATGACTTAAGAAACTTTTATTTTTGTCTTATGTTAGCTTAATTTGGTGAGTTAATCCCGGATCAACTCTGGTCAACAGTATAAGCTTGTTTCAATGTTTTTTCTCTGTGAAATGGCAGTGGCTTTGCGTGATTCCGAGAAAAACGACATCTGTAAATGACTCAAACTTCTTTTCCTGTATTTTTCTATGTGAAGTAAGAGTCGAAGATTTTGGCAACTTTACTGACCGAGTTGAGATTAGTTGGGATTAACAGATCATGGTTTAAGGTGGACTTAGCTCAGCAATAAAAAACTGGCCATGAATGGTTTGAAAAATCTCTTATAAATAGTTAAACGACTAATGGTTCGAAAATTTTAATACTCTTATCTACAATCTCTTGTCTCTTCCACACAGATCAGCTGCCACTGAAGGAAAGTTTTATTAGCTAAGACAGATTAAAACAAATTTAAGAAATAGACTTTATTTTGATGCTAAAAATTATGAAATGCTGGCCAAATGAAAACCAGTGAGTAAGTGCTACAGTGTGTACGCAGAATTAACAGTCCGTAAAACGGACCGTTGAATACACCATCCTATGCCACATTGTAAATTGCTGATGGCATAGTTTTTTTGACATTTTATAAGTAATGCAAACTTCGAAAAGGGGCGTGCTCCAACCGCTCCTAATTACAAACTATTAATTATAAGATATTTCCACAGATATTTCCAAGTTACACTTATATGTACGTAAAAATGCAATATTTTTGGTCAAATTCAATTTTTTTGAAAAATCGAGCCTTAAAAGCGGGCGTGGCTAATAACTTTATATGAACGAAATCTGAACTTAAGTCTCGTCTACCTAACCTGCTACTTTTTTTGTTTCAAGCTTTCCTAAATTAGGCTCAAGGCCAATCGAAATTAAGTATTTCTGCAAAATTGTAGGTTTTTCTTCAGTTCTGCCTCCAAATGAGTTATCTTGTATTAACCAAATGTGGAATTAAGCGTTTTCTACATAAAAAATTTAGCAAATTTTTTTCAATTTCCAGCAAAAATATTGAGTAAACTGCAATTGAAAATTTACCCTTAAAGTAGATGCCACGCCCCCTAGAGAAGGTTTACCAATTTAATTTGTCTTTTTTGTGTCTTACATTCACTAGGAGATGCTAAATGTCAAATTTCAGCCTCTAAGAACGTCTTACAGTTTTAAAAACTCTGGAGGTAGTTTTTAGACCGATTGTGGGCATGTCTTTGGGCGGATTTCAAAACTTTTTACACTTGTACTGCTTCGCATGACGCGCACCTTGAGTACGAAGTTTCAGCACCCTAGCTCAATTAAAGGCCTAAAACATGTGACATATAGACGGACGGACGGACATGGCTCATTCGATTCAGAATTCGGTGTCGATCATATGCCCTTAAGGTCTTGAGGGTCTACCATTATTATTTCACCGTGTTACAAGCTATGTGACAAGCTTAATATACGTCCTAGCCTATGAGGTGGGGTATAAAAATAGTTTTTTTTAATAATGTTTTTAAAAATCTTTAGGTTCCTTTATTTTTAAGGCTTTTATACCGTTTTTTCATTATATTTGACCTCATTATAGGGACTTTCTATGGTTGGTTCGTTAAATTTATTTATTTATGTTAATCTAACTTAATAGTAAAAGGTACTTTGTGAATTTTTATTGTGTTTAAAAATTTTTGGACTTAAATTATTTTGGTCATTTTTAGCCTTAGTTGGTCATATTTTTTCCATCTGTGGACATAAATTTTATTTTCAAGTGGCAACCGTGGTTGCAATCCCCTTGCCTGAAACACCCGCAAAAATAAAAAGTAACGGGATCTCTCTCTCGACCCTGTCTGTGAATACATGTGAAGTGAGCAATGGAAGTTTTTTTTTTTTTTCCGCGGGTAGGAAAAACCTTCATAGACACTACGAGGACCGGCCGCGCGTGCTCATAGTAGTGTGAGATTCTTACTCACTAAAAGACCTCCCATTTTCCGTCAGAATACGACTAAGTTTCCTTAACAAGTAGATCAAGCTTCTGTAGTAATCGCGTGTGGCAGGCTGCCTTCCAACGAAGGCACCTACAATACCGTCAATTTATGCGGTTTCATCTTATGCTGCTAGATCTAACGGTCTCATTCGTTGTAGTCGGCGCGTAAGATTTGTCTGATCCAAAGTTCGGATAATTTTATTGTTGCAGTGTCCGCGAAGACGAGTACTAAGTTTGCGAGCAAAGTTTGTTACCTCGTCAGACACTGTTGCGATTCCTAGATCTCGGTGTAGATCGCTATTTCTTACATACCATGGAGCATTAACGATTGCTTTGAGTGTCTTATTTTGAAAAGTTTCAAAAAAAGATATATTGCTTGGTTTAGTACAACCCCAGAGTTGTATACCGTACGTCCAAGATGGTTTTAGCACCTGCTTTTTTAGCACTTGCTTATACAAAGGCAGTTTGTTATATATGCTTAGTTTCGAAAATCTTCCGGTAAGCCAATTCATTTCTCTTTACTTGATTTCGAGCTCGTCGCGTTTCTTTTTAACGTGCGGCTTCCATTTAAGTTTTGCGTCTAGAGTCATTCCTAGATATTTCGCTTCATTTGAGTACGGGATTTGTACCGAGTTAATGAATAAAGGTTTGTTGTTTATCTTTTTATAAGTAAAGTTAACATGCGTTGACTTAGTCTCGTTAAGGACAACTCCCCAGCTCTTCGTCCAGTCGCATATTTTGTCTAAAGCGCGCTGGAGTTTCCCTGTTGATAATTCAACTGTCGTATCGATAGCGAGAATAGCAGTGTCGTCTGCGAACGTAGCTAAAATCGTTCCCTCATCGTGGGGTATGTCTCTTGTATAGAGCAAAAATAATATTGGGCCGAGAACGCTTCCTTGCGGGACACCGGCATTTATCTCTTTGAATTCCGAGTACTCATTTTCGTACCTTACGCGAAAAATTCTGTCTTTAAGGTAAGACTCTAAGATCTTATAGAGTTTTTCTGGTAAGCAAAGCCTTAATTTGTACTTCAGGCCTTCGTGCCACACCTTGTCGAAGGCTTGCGATACGTCGAGAAAAGCGCTAGTACATATCTTTTTCGCTTCCAGAACTTTTTCGATTTCGTTTGTTATACGATAGACCTGGTCGATTGTTGAATGTTTTTTTCTAAATCCGATTTGGTGATCCGGAATCAATCGTCTTTCTTCAATGATTGGTTGCAACCTTTTAAGCAACAGTTTCTCGAACACCCTAGCTATTATCGGCAGTAGCGAAATAGGTCTGTATGACTTTTTGTCGTTCGGACATTTTCCTGGTTTCGGAACCATTATGACCTCGGCCACTTTCCATTGCCTTGGAACGTATAAAACTCTCATGGAAGCGTTAATGATATAGAGAAGCTTGACCAAAGCTTTTTTCGGTAGCTCCTTTAGAATTTCGCTAGTAATTAAGTCGTAGCCAGGGGCTTTATTGTTTTCAGATTATTTATCGTTTGACGAAGTTCAGCCAATGACACGGTTTTTATTCTATAATTATCTTGTACCGCATAAGGATTGAGCTCCTCGACCAACGGTTCCCCGTCAAACGGTTTGAATGTTTCTTCTAGGTAATCTGCAAATAAATCCGCTTTTTCTTTGTCTTCTCTTGCCCATTCGCCGTTGGCTTTTCTTAATGGGGCAGAGGTTGCTATAGGCTTCTTAACGGACTTGACTGCTTTCCAAAGAGAGTAGTTCCAACCGTTATCGGCAGTCAAAATTTCGAGGTAAGCAGTAGTCTCGCGACTTTTAAAATCTTGAAGTTCGTGCTTCAGTTTGTTAGAAAGGTGGTTCAAGATTGTCTTATCCGGGGGTGCTCGCGAACGTTGCCATCTCTTGCGCGCTCTCCTCTTTTCGCATATTAGCTCTTCTATTTCTCGCGGATATATTGTTCCGCTGTTCGATAATTCGGACCTCCGAAAGGAAGTGTTATTCCACGCAGCGCTCTGAACAACTCTCAAGAGTTTATCTAATTTTTCTTCTATTTCAAGTGGCGTTTTGAGCGGTACATTTAAGCTATGTTTTCTTCGCAGTATTTTCTAAAGCCGTCCTAGTCGGTGTTGTTGTTAGTTAATCTAGGCGCTCTATTCTTTTTCGCTAGGCTTCCGCCGATTTTCAAAAGAACTGCCGAGTGATCTGAACAGAGATCAAAGCGTTCTTCTACGTTCGTAAGGTAACGAGGTACCCCCTTGGCAATAAAGAAGTCGACGAGATCAGGTATTTTATTTATGTCGGTTGGCCAATATGTGGGCTTTCCCGTCGATAAGAAGATCACGCCGCGTTTTGTACTTGCTTTAAAGAGGGCTCTGCCTCTTGTTGAATTGCACCGTGAGCCCAAAAAAGTATTTTTCGCGTTAAAGTCCCCGCCGATGTTAAGTTTGATCCAAGTGAATCAAAGAGCAGAGCAAGATCTTCATCTGCCAGCCGATACTGCGGAGTAAAATAGCTCGTCGCGATGTTGTAACTTATGTGACTTAATTTTACTGAGACTGAGGTTATTTGCATAGAGTCAAGTTCTATTTCTTCGTTTTTGGAGTGCTTTATGCAGTCTTTAATGTAGAGAGAGGATCCACCTCTCGAATTTTCTGAAGGATGCAGCGCGTGATAGTCAATGTAACCTTTTATTTTGCGTGCTGAACCCTTTTTAAAGTGGGTTTCCGAAATCAGGCATATGTCTACATTATTCTTCCGTAGGAATACTTCTAGTTCGTCAATTTTTTGCAAAAGGCCGTTTGCATTCCATGTAATTATTTTGATTGACTTTCCCATATTCATGATTTTTTATTAAATGTTTTTTCGAGGTTTAAACTCGAGCTCGCTCAATTTGTTGAATATTACTTGATTAAGTTTCGCCTGTTGCTCAAACTTTTCTAAAATCATGCCTAGAATTTGAGAGACCGAATCTGATGCGGCCGATTGTGGCTTACTTTCACGTGACGCGACTTGAGCGTACGATCTTGGACCAACAAGTGTGGATTCTCCCTTTTGACTCCGGTGGGAACTAGGACCAGCGACGTTTTCTTGCGCATTTTGAATTTTGCCTTTAATCAAACCCTTATCCCTTGTCGACTTAGGGGTTTTTGGCTTATCTACTTTAGGAGGTTTTAGGCTTGGGCCCTTATTTTCAGTATTTTTCTTCAGAGCTTCATGTCGTTTTTGCAACTCAGTGGCAATTTCGCAACCTCGGTAGCTCGCTGGGTGACTTCCCTTGCAATTGGCACAAACCGCGGGGGCCTGACTGCTGACATTGCAATCCGTCGAGAGATGTTCGCCGGCGCATTTTACGCATCGCGGCTTTTTCTGGCAGTACGCTTGCGTATGTCGGAAACCCTGGCATCGCTTACATTGGGGAACTAGCCTGTTGCCCTTCCGCTTGGGCTCGATTTTTACCTTGATGTTAAGGATTCATTTAATTTTGTAGATTTCGTTAATATTTTCAGTTCTATCAAAAGAAAGCATAAAAATTTGCAGGCCGCGTCGGACAACAGCGTAATCTTTGCCTTCGTCCATACGTTGCTTATCTTTCTTTATTATGTTCACGGCGTCAAGAATTTTAAAGCCTTGGGCTTGAACGTCTTGTATTATTTCGTCCTTGGTACAGGAGCAATGGAAGTGTTCAGTGAATCCATTTAAAAATGGCGCAAGGTGAATTACTTTGACTTCTCAGTCATTTAAAAAATGTAAACAGAGTAGTCCACCTCCATTTGGTTTTGGTTTACTTTGCAATTAAATATTGTTTTAAATCAGTCGCAAACAATATAATCCTTCAATGTGACGCTGAGAACTTTGAAGGAATACAAATTTTTAATTGGCTGTGGCCCTGGCCATGTAACAAGTTCTTACAGATAAATCTATCGGCTTCAAGCACTGCATAAATGCGTCTTGCACATAGATTAGCACCATTGGTAGATAAGCAGCACATCGATTAGCGCCAAAAATAATTATATGGCTTTTAGGAAAGGAAAAAGCTGCCTTCCAAGCGAGTGCCCATTTGGATTAAGTTTTTTGCGAAATGAAAATCGAATTTGGTTTGATTACACAAATGTCAAAAGACAGCTGATTCTCGTTTGGTGAGTTCAGTCCATAGCATAAATTACTGACTAGATATTCAACTTCGGGCATGTAAAAGCTTTGGCCACAAGCTGAAATTGAGGAATTTACCCATCCGCCGAAATTTCTTTACATGTATGAGTAAATTCATCAATTCGTCATTTCCATGCAATTTCGTTTTCGAGCTTTTACATCAGCTGATCGCCTAAGGTAAATTGTTATTGTATCTTCTTACACGTTTTCACTGACACGGATTTTTAAAGCTTTATAAAAGCTTTAAAGGCTATATGGGTGTTAGAGGGTAAGACGGTAAGAGGGACGCAAGTTGTCTAGCTATTCAGTAATCTATAGGTAGAGTTCAAAGGTAAAGGTATATTTTAACTACACTTTGGACCATAGGTAGAGTCCAAAGTGCAGTTAAAAATTTTAACATCTAATCCGTTATATTTGATTTCTTTGACATCATCTGGAATCTTCGCAAATTGAAGAAGCCTGCTTACTGAACTGTGATTACTAGCTATTTTCGTTTCGGTGAATGGCCGAAATCATATTACTAGCCAGTGGATATGATTGCTGTGCTGGTGTAAAGTAAAAGAAGCACAGTAAAGCCACGCTGTCACAAGCAACGTAAAACAGGAACAACAGAATCCCATACATTAGCAACTGAAACCTAAATTCACTGAAAGGTTTTCGCGCTGCTAATGTATAAAATTCTGTTTCTGTTCCTGTTGCTGGAAACAGAATTTCATGCAGCAGCAACCCAAAAAGCATTCAGCGAATTTAGTCATTTCTGTTCCTGTTTTACATTGCTTGTGACAACGCGGCTTAAAATTGAAACAGAAACTGAATCCCATACATAAGCAACTGAAACCTAAATTCGCTGAATTCTTTTTGCGTTGCTAATGTATAAAAGTCTGTTTCTGTTCCTTGTGAGAACACTGCCTTACGATGCGTTTAATTTTATCTCATTAGTTCCTACTCCAAAGTGTATTCAAGCTATATCAGCAGACGAGCTGTCCGTTCTTCTGTATTTCTTTCGTCTTTAATCAAATACTACTTTTACACGAATTTAAAAGACTACAATAAGTGGAACAAGAATTTTTTTAACTGTAAGGCGACACTGACAAAGTCGCTAGAATTCTTAAGCAACATACAGTGAAACAGATGTTACCGCCAGAAAAGGTGATCTTTTAAGCAATAGTAACATTCAGCCAAAGATCGGTTCCAATTCTAGACACCAGTATTGTATATGCTGTGCCTTTTAGCTGTTATTGGCATTCATTGGACAAACCCGGCGAAGTATTTCACCTCGTTTGAAAGGATGTACAAATGCTGTGAGCACTTACAGTTAGTTGTGAGTTAATTAAAGACAAATTTAATTTACGCAGACTTTTCAAAATAGACTCAAACTTTTCTTATAAGTTTAATCACTTCTTAACATCAAAACAAAATCAAACACAAAAATATACGCGCTCATACTCTTGAAATATGGAGAAAATAAAATATTTAATTTGCAAATTAATATTGATTCGCAAGAAAATACTTTATTTTTACGCATGAATTTCCAAGAATTATAAAATATATTTAGTATTTTCTAGAATTTTCATTTCAAAACTATTTAAATATTTTTGCAATCAAATAAAGCCTACAATTCACACAACAATACAGTTCACACAAGCCTTAAGTTCCACGTAAGTCTTACCTAGGTTTCCACAGGTATTCCAAAAAACACTGAAGTTATCCCCAATAGTAATGATAAATATCAATAGTGTTTTCGGCAAACAATAATACTAAATCATTGTGTAGCAGAGTAATTAAGAACTATAGCAACCGACACAGAATCGACAAGGTCAATTTTCCTGTTGCAAATAATTAAAGTAGTTTTTCTGTTTTAAATCTTGAACGAGCATGATTTGTGTCTCACTCTTATATTTTATATTGCCTGCACAAACAGAGATTTCATCGTTTTTCGCAATCAATTCATTTATTTCTTTCTTTTCCATGAAAGCAAACAATGCAGCATTAAAAAAATTATTAATAAATTGTTATTTGAAAGGAGAAGTCAAACTTTCTTGCATGGGATTCGGAAAAGTCAACTTGTTTGCAAGGAAATCTGAATAAAAACTCCGAACGATTGCCACGAATTAACCTCATATTGCCATATCTTGCCATGATCCTCGAAATGATGACCACGTAGTCGATATCTAAAATGTGTAGCCTGAAAGGCACTCAAAACCCAAAATGAGCTGCACCAAGCGCCCTCATTTTGGCCTTGGACGCACAAAATTTGCTCCCAGCTGGGTCAGCATTAGTGATTTTTTTTTTTGAACCCCATAAAGTAGCATTGAAGCCCACTAACACAATCATGATAGCTGGCAGCATTTTCCCTAGAGAGTCGAAAATCGAGCTTGGGCGCAAAAAGAGGCACCCCAGCGAAGATGACTATCTCAGCGCGTGTTTGTTTCTACGTGCTTAAATGGAACCATGAGCGGACACTAGCAGTTCATGCAGTGGTGGAACGATAATTAAAAAACGAACTCATTTTATAGAAAAAAAATTTATGGTTCTATGTTTTTAAATTAGAAGGAAATATTTATAATTTATTTGTGTTTCTTAACATTTAAGTCATTTTTTATTATACTTACTTTACTGGAATACTTTATGTCATACTTACTTTACTGGAATTATAATTAGAAACAAACTAGATTGTGGTATCTTTTCATCATATTATCCATGAAGGAGTGATATTTTTGGACTACCGTTACAACAAGGTTGTTAGTATTTGGTCGGATAGCATTTATTTTTTCATTACCAATTACCTGCGTCTAGATAAGCAAGCTTTTAAGTGCTGATTTTTCTTCCGAATAGCTTTCAATGGGATTGAGATACGGACTTTGAGCTGGCCAAGTCAAAATTTGAACTTTCCCTCCTTAAACCAACGTTTCATAAAAAGCATTCCCTTTTACAGAATGTTTTTGCGAAGAAACTGACCCCTTCGTCCTTCAATTTCCACTTCAAGGCCAACACCACGACAGAATAACGTTCCCACACTATGATTTTGACGTTTTTACTCCCACGTAAAAACAAACTCTTTTCTGTAAAGAACTTACACAAACTGTATAAAAAAAAGAGCTGCTCCTTGTTCTCCTATATGTACTGTTATGTGGTGACAAAAAATAAAAGACATGAAGGCATCGCTGAATGCACCCATCGAAATACTTTACGAACGACCCGCTCGATTCACTTTTCGAACACACCCAACTGTCATTCCAGTCAGCTGACAGCATACTGATATTCTAAGTTCGAAAATTTCCCCTGCATGGAACCCCAGCCAAAAATATAACATTGGTGTCAGAAATTAGAGATAAAACTCAAAATTGTGCGGGTAAATTCTACAGTAGAATTTTCCGGAACAGTATTAGTGTATCAAACAGTTTTCTTAAGTGGAATTTTCCGATATATTGTGCGTAAAAAGTGCCGGTGACTAATACGGTATATTTCTTGCGGTGGAATTCTCAAGAAAAAGTGTGTGTGTTACTCATACAAATTTTATTGTAGAATTTTCCAGATATATTTAAACTTATTGTGCGATAAAGTTATAATTAACGAAGTCATAAAAACAGCGTCAGTGATTTATTTACTAGTGAATTTCCTGGAACAAATATTTAACCGAAGCTGATTGTGCTGTGAAAATTGTTTTAAGATAATTTGAAATGGTTCGCAGAATTAAACAATTGACAACAGCTGAGTTGAAAGCAGAATTGAGTAAAAGAAACCTCCAAACTTTGGGGCTCAAAAGGGAATTGATACCCCGACTCCAGGACGCTATTACCGATGAAGGTGGAGACCCATACACGATGCTGTCCGAAGTTCAAGAAGAACAGCAACAAGGCACAGTAAGTACTGCCGGTGAAATGCCCGCTTTCATGAAGTTACTTCTGGAAAAATTTGAGAAGCTGGAGAGCGGCCAGAAGGAACAAAAGAATTCTCTCGAAAGCAAATTAGAAACGCTGGAAAGTGGCCAGAAAAATCAGAAGAATGCTCTCGAAGGCAAATTAGAAATGCTGGGAGGTGGGCAAAAAGAACAGAAGAATGCTCTCGAAAGCAAGTTCGACGAACAAAAGAATTCTCTCGAAAGCAAGTTTGACGAACAAAAATATGCTCTGGAAAAGCAGCTTCATGAACAAAAGAATGCACTAGAAAGTAAACCCGATTCCCAAAATGCGCTTTTTGAGGAAAAGTTCCAAACAATAGATCGCAAATTTGAAAGCGCGGAAAAAAAATTCACTGAAGTCAAATCGGAAGTAGAACAACTGGCTAAGGAACTGGAGTTGGTTAAGAAACAGAAAGTGCGAGAATGTTTGCCCGACTGCCGAAGCCTCCCATATGTGGTGTTCCAGGTGGATTAAAAAAATATTTTGTCTCATCGCTAGTGAAGCTACGCTGGATCTTACCTTTATCTATGTGGTGATAAGCTTCCCGAAGTTCTTTCTTTGCTTCTCTCAGGTTGGTGCCATTGTCTGAATATATCTCCCTTAGAACGCCTTGACATAAAGTTTTGAACGCGCATAACCCAGGAATCAGCAGTAAGACTGTTGGCGACCTCGAGATGGACTGCCCGTATCGTAAGGCACGTGAAGAGAACGCCCCAACGTTTCTTCTGCAAACCTTGATGAGAATCGGACCGAAGTAATCCGAGCCCGTGTAAGAAAAGGGCCAGAAAAACGCACGCTGGGTAAAAGGGTAAGAAAAACGCACGCTGCCAATCTAGCTTCTGGTAACGGAGCCATCTCTGGACACCTCGGCACGCACTGCATCAGTTATTCGGCAACGCTGACATTTTCGACGTACAGATTTTTTCTTAAGCTCTAAACCTAATATTTTTTGTTGAAAATCGTTGACTACAGTTTCTTGGCATCGATGATGGAAGCGCTGATGATAATCATCCACCATCAGGAATGTTGTTCGATGATGTCTTGGTATGATGATGGGTCTTTTCGTGTCGTCTCCCACGTACCACGCACTGTCAATCCTACCTTTTACTCCAACCACTCCTTCGTCATCCTTATATGCGGAGCATTTAAATAACAGGCTTGACTTAGTAATTACCTTGGATTGCCTCAGCGCAGCTAACTCCTCCTTATATGCATCCCTCTGTGCCATCTGTATTAAGATTGTTGTAGCTTGTTGAAGCTCACTAGCTTGTTGAAGCCAGGACTAGCTAAAGAATGGTTTCTTCTATCCTTGAAGATGTTAATACAATGTAGTACCCAAGCCATAGCACGATGCAAGCGCCGCCAAGATGGATAACGATAAACATCTATTTCAACCTCGTTGTTCATTGCATCTACTGGATCTGTCAGTAGGAGATACTTTTGCCTTATCTCCTCCTCCTGGACGACTGCCATTTCAGGTATTGCTGGCCAATTTTCTTTATCTTGGTACAAGAAACTCGGACCCTTAAACCATCGATCACTGCTTTGGAAGGTTTCGGAGGAAGAAACGAATCTCGTCCATTTCGTTGCTTTATCCGCGACATTGCTTCGGGTAGGCACCCATCTCAACTCATCTAGCTTGGTATTTTCCAAAATCTCGACAACTCGGAACATAACGAATTGTTTCGTTATAACCAGGACAAAACGTTTCGGTAGTCGGTCCACAGGAATCTTTTTTCAATGCATAGATCATGGCATAGCGGAAATATGCTACAGCAGCCATCGCATCCTCGCTGGCATCCACGAATATGTGCAGCTGAACTTTAGACATGCTGCTGAAACTGGTGGGTAGGTAGCATCTCGGTATGCGGACATCTCCCACATTTATCAACAAATGGCGCCAGCTTTCCCAATCGCCTTGTAAGTTGTCCGGAATCACTTCGTTCCAGCTAATATCTGACTTCCAGGTCTCTTAAAGTTGGATCTTTAACCGCATGATTTTATCTCATGCGGACAAGATCTAAGAGGGTTATACATAGACAAAAGCACACTCAGGAGTTCCCGTCTCGTTGGCATCCGTTGACCCTTCAGAACCTCTTTATCTTCAGTCCTCATCTACAGTCCTCTTCCGTCTTCCACCACAGCCCCAGAACCTTCGCATTGCCGATCGTCTCTTTGGAAATCTCCTGTTTAGTTTTGGGAGCATCATTTGGCGGTTCAAGCGCTCTTAAATCCTCTTCAGAACTCGACAACCAGTTTCTTATGTTAAACCCGGTGTTGGTACAATGTGGTACCAACAGACAGATCTTGTTGATAACCTCCACGTGGATGATAACATCCACGTGGAAGACGTGATCTTAATATGTGGCAATGTTTCAACCTTTATTCTAATTTCATGATTAGGTCGATAATTTAAGTTTACATTAGTTTCTACTTACATTAAGTCTTATTCTTGTTCTTTTCGTTACACTTAAGACAATTTATACTTCAGAATTAGTTTTTTAATTTCAGATTAGAATTTTTCTCAAAGTAGATTCCGGATGCATTCGAAACCAAAATGAAGTTTGTCTTATTGAAAGTGTGAGCAACTTCGCTTGATGGAAGAGTGCAGCGGTGGAAGGTTATACCTTATTTTCAGCGTTGCCAAAACTCCCTATCGGTAGGACCTTTCGCAGCTTGACGTCTTCTGGAGTCTTGACATCCAAGATAGCTAACTTTATAACTGGCCTTTCGTAGACACCGGACTGTGTCGATACAAAGACGCTCCGTACCTGGCCGTCCTTAGATATTTTGGTTTGTTCCACCCGTCCTTTGGCCAGCAGTTCCTGGGGCTGTTTGGGTCCGCAATAAGGACGATATCCCCAACTTCGATGGGCTTCACGGGTTTGAACCATTTGGTACGGCGAGGAGCCGTATGGTGAACCATTTGGTAGGGAGATACTCTTTTACCCAGCGCCGCCAGAATCATTCTGCATATTGCTGAGAGGCTAACCAATTTTTTCTAACAACCCTTATGTCATCATCGAACACAACTAATGGCTTAGAACCACTCGAAGATCCCAAAAGGAATTGATTAGGAGTCGATGCCTCCTCGATGTAGCTGTCAATAGGAATATAGGTCAATGGACGTGAATTGACTACGTTCTCGGCTTCGATGAGCATGCTTCTAAGAAGTTCATCCGATGGGTTGTGGGTTGCCATGATCTGGTACAGTACAGTCTTTACAGATCTCTCCTCCCATGTGTGGTAATGCTGGAGGAATGAACTTCCATTTGGTGTGTGCGGTTGTGAACGTCTCTACAAGTTTGTCTTTTTCAATGTTTTTAAAGGCTTCCCTTAGTTCCCGTTTAGCTCCGGTAAAGTTGGTGCCATTGTCACTATATACTTCGATCGGGGTGCCACGACGGCCGGTAAAGTTCCGAAATGCCATAATGCAGGAGTCCGACGATAATGAATGAGCAACTTCGATATGGATGGCTCTCGTGGTCAGGCATGTAATCAACACGCCCCACCGCTTAGCCGGTCTTCGTAGGATGGTAACAGGCATAGGATCAAAATAGTCGACTCCGACAAACGAAAATGGTCTACAAAATGAAGCAATTCGTGCAGGTGGAAGCTGTGCCATTATAGGGTATAATGTTTTAACCCTGTTATTCTTGCACTGTTGGAAGGTTCTCTTGACTGTATTAAGGGCTGCCCTTATCCGCTGTTGGAGCACATAATAAACATACTTATCATAATGTACCAGTATCTATATTTTTGATCAAATACTGTATTAAATTCTTTGAATATTTAAATTACTATTATGTACTAAAATTCGTTAACTTTTTGAAATAAGCGCCTAAAATCTTAAGCAGCCATATTTTCACTTCTCAAAAATGTCGAACATTTATACCATTTATTTTCTATAAATAGCAATAAAAGATTACACTAAGCCTCTTACACGGCTAGACTCAATCAGTACATCAGACTACATAGCTTGTACGCGTAGCTTAAGTTTGCTCAATCCCGGAAAGCTCACAGAACTCGCAGTTTCCCTTAGTTTTTAGCGTGAATTTTCCTACAAAAAAACGTAAATTTTCGCGACCAAGCCCTCAGACTAGCTGATCGTACATTTTTGGCTCTCAACGTGGGGCATTTTTCGGTAAAGTGAACTTTAAGATTTCATGTAAAGAAAAATCACTTAAGACATAAAAAACATTAAAGACATAAAAACATTTAAGAGTGATTCAATAGGTCGCGATCGGTTTCGGTTTCGTGAAGGTGGCAAAACAAAAAAGTGCAAAGGAATTGGCCTGAAGAACACCCTTCATCAGTTCCAGAATCAACATCAGCAGAAGGAGGAGAGAGAACAGGAGATTGTTCAGATCTATCAACTAGATAGAAGAAATACAGGGAAAGCTAAGTATTCCTCCCTGTGAAGGTACGTTCCAATCACTCTAAAAGGTAGAACGTGCGTTGCATTAAAACTTGGCTTACAGCAGTATTTGGCGCCAACTTCAAAATTAAGCCCAACCAAGTTACATTTGAAACGCACCTTCGACACACGAGGAGAAAAACTTTGCATGCTTTTTACAACATATATGTATAATTATAAACGTATCCACAATCCATAAGTTATTAAAATTATGCTGAAACAACATTAAAAAAAAAATATTTCTCGTCATAAATCCGTATAAAATTCATAAGTTCATACATGCTGTTGGTGCAAAGGAAAAAATAGAATCCACAAAAGATCTTCGAAAGCTTTACGTTCCACACACATTGGTTAATCGATCATGCGCAAAATAGCTTTCGCCCACTCAAATTCTAATAGCTTCTGCCACTTTGTGCCTTCGTCCGCTCCATTGGCCTTCGTAGGTACCCACCACCACACTGTTATATCCGTGAAGTCCAGGATCTCGCTGACCCGAAACACAATAAATTGTCGGTACCTTCGATGATCCGATCGAATCCAACTTGAGACGTTCCTAGAGTCTGACCAGAAATAGCGCTTTCAAAATGCAACAGAATGTGACTCCAGGATTTCTTTGCAAACCGTGCACCCAGAACCACAGCTTGCAGTTCGAGTCTGGGTTTTGATAGGCTTTTCAGAGGTGCCACTCTGGTTTTAGCACCTATGAGCGCACACACCACCATGTCATCGGTGATGGTCCTTAAATAAGCCACTGCAGCAAACCCGTTTCAGTGGATTACCGTTGGTTGTCGATGTTTCGACGAATACAACTAGTTGGCGCTCGGAGCTGTTTCTGGGATGTGAGCTAATAGCGATTTCAAGGGTTTCCATCAGCGGTAAGTATTTTACCCACTTTTGCCATTTTTCACATTCACAGTCCTGAAATTGTTCGTCCCAATCGATTTTCGATCGCCAAATGTCCTGTAGCAGGACTTTGATGAGCATTAAGAAATGCGCCAACAATCCTAATGGGTCGAAAATGCTCATGAGAACTCGTAGAACCTCGCATTTTGTGGGGCGTCGTCCACCATAAAGGATCTCCATTTGGCTTGGGTTGGCTTATATGTGAAGCAGTCTTTAGAGGTGCACCACCACATTCCTAAAACCTTCTCTGTGGTCTGCTCTACGTCGACGTTGAGATCAACGCTGTCAGGAGTTTCAGAGCTCAGAGCCTTGAAAACTAACGGTGAGTTTGAAATCCAATTCCGTATGAAGAACCCTCCCTTTTGATGAATGTAACGGGCCTCTTTGGCTAGGCGGATGGCTTCCTCTTCCGTTCCATCTTCCTATCCATCAAATCATCAACTTAGTGATTTTCTTTTATGGATCGAACGGCTCTTGGATACAAATTAGCAAATTCATCGGCGTTTTTTTTTTATGAATTGGGCGCAGCAAGGCGAGCACGTTGCGCCGAATGTCATCACATTCATCTCATAAACTTCCGGCTCCTGGTCATCACCCGCATTCGGATCTGCTAAGGCATTTCCATAATGTCACCGCAAAAGGCTATCAAGTTTTCTCTAAACTTGAAAATCACGGATGTTAGTGAGGTAAGGTGGTCCGGACCTTTTAAGAGCACGGGGCTCAGTGAAATGCCTTGGACAGTGGCTGCAGCGTCCCATACGATCCTTAGCTCTCCAGGCTTGTTTGGGTTCCGCACCGGAAATATTGGGAGGTACCAACAACGACGTCTTCCTTCGGCAACCTCTTTAGTAGTCAGCTTCCGGGCATAGCCCTTGGATAGGTGTTCTTCTATTTTCCTTGTAAGTGCCTCAGCCAGAAATGGTTCTCGTTTCATAAGGCGGTGGAGACATACTAGTCTCTTTTTAGCCATGGATAGACTGTCGGGTAGCTGAATCTCGTTACTCTTCCACAGGACAGTGGTTTCGAAGTGACACTGCCTTCGTCGAGTGTAGGTATTCAGTAGCTCTAGAGCTCGATTTTCCTCTGTTAGTACCACAGTTTTTCCAGGATATACCGTGCCAAAGCTGTCATTGCTTGTGAAGTCTTTCACAAGCCCTTGAAGGCCGGAGTTACACTCACAGAGGTGAAGGCTGTACTGGTCGTCGTCATTGGTAACTGTAACTGTAAAAAATGTTTCCGAATCGTCTTCATATCTGTGGGTATTACCAGTCCATTTGATACACAAAGGTTGCGGAGATCCTTTTATGTGAAGGGTCCGGGCAATTTCCTCATACATCAGTGATAGAGACGACCCATCGTCCAAGAACGCATAGGTGTTAACTTGGATGTCTTTGTTGTATAAGACAATAGGCACGACGCGAAAGAGGTTTACCTTGAGATTGTCCCTATGAGTGTTGCGTTGCTTCTGCGTGTGCAACGCGAGCTGTCCAACTGTAGGGCTTTGCTCCTCGCGGTCCTTTTCGTCGTTGTGCAAGAATCTGTGGTGCTTGTAGGTGCATCCGTTTTTCCTACATTCTGCAGTCGAATGGCATATACGGTTGCTATGTTGAACCCAGGCATCGGCGGCGTAACGTGTGTTCCCTTAGAGCAGACCATTTTAACTTTCGACTGAGTTTTTGAAACTTTTAACATTCCGCAACCGATCTGCAGTCACCCTGGCAGATGCAACACTTTCGTCTTGAAGGTACCATATTATTGTTGTCCCCGTCCCTCTGTGTATAGTGAGTGTTGAGAAAACATCTCTCCTTTCCACTCCTTCCTTGAGGCTCGGGCTGTGGAACTAGGGATGGTGTTTCAGTTACCATGCCACTGTTGGCAGCTTCGGCGATTTCATAAAGCCATGTACTGAATTGCGAGAGATTGCATTCTGTCAGCGTACGCTAGTGTTAGCCCAGTCAAGACGAATGGCAGGGGGCGGCTTACTTACCAACCGATGCAACATTGTTGCATTATTTAGGTGGTCTGCTAGTCCCGAGGCTTCTATAGTGGCACAGAGGTTCTGAACGGTGAGGACAAAGTTAACCAACGTTTCTAGTTTTTCGGTCTTTGGCGACGGCGTCGAGTAGACCATTTGAGTGAGCGTATGAACTATATGCTCCGGATCTCCGTACAGCACTTTCAGTGTTGCTATGATTCGATGCACACAGTTCGGTTACACAAGTAGACTTCGTACCGTCTACAAAGCTTTTCCTTTTAGTGCCTTTTGTAGTCTTACTAGGTTCTCTCATCATCATCATTTTCGAATGCCGCCTATCCTTTAAAAAGGTCGCGGAGCGAAGGTGGCTAAATGGTCCTTCCATCTTTCTCGATCCTCCGCCACCAACTCAAGAGACTCCGGCGCAATCCCCAGGCGGGACTCAGAGAGGTTCTTTACCTGATCCCACCACCTACCAGGGGGGCGACGCGCTCGCATCTCGGGTAGCATGACCTGTCTAGGAAGTCTGTCAGGGGGCATGCGAACAACGTATCCAAACCATCGAAGAATCGATCTCTCCACTCGGAGAAGTAGCTGCTCAACATTAAGATTCCTACGAATACACTGTGGAGAGTTTTGCAGGACTATGCGCTGAGTGGGCCTCTTCTGAGAGCCATTCAGTCTTTGTATGGAAACTGCAGAAGCTGTGTACGGATAAATGGCGTCAAATCCCGTCCTTTTGATGTGCGCGTTGGACTTCGCCAGGGCTGTGTTCTGTCGCCGCTCCTTTTCATAGCATATATGGACTGGATGGTGAGGCGCAGTCTTGGCGAGCAATGTTTCGAATTGGCTGGCATCAGGATGAGCCATCTGCTTTTCGCAGATGATTTGGCCATCCTTGCATCATCCAAAGAGGAACTTCAACGAGCACTGGATAGGTTTGCAGCCATCTGTGGTGATGCTGGGATGAAAGTAAAGGTGAACAAATCGGAAGTGATGGTTGTTTCCCGAACTCCTGTGCAGTGTACCCTGCACATAAATGGAGTTCTCTAGGTTCTCTTCATCAGTAAACGCACAAAAATCGGTGCTACTATAGAAGTTGGAGATGAATAATGGACATTCGTCAGGGCTCCCACAAGAGCACTGAGAGTCTCGACAGACTAAGTGCCGGGCCGCTAAGTAAGCTTTTGATAACCCTTGATAGGATTAACTGTGCATAGGCGGATTTGACATTCTCATTGTCGGATGGTGACCGAGGTACTGATTATCTTGCGGTAAAGCCTGCGTTGGTAGCGCATGTACAGGAAACCCATCACGCTGAACTCGTTCAGTCACTGCATAAGAAGGGGCCGTTTCAACTCGCGGCGGCGGCTCACGAAAAGGGCTGGTAAACGGTGGTTGCATTGGAGGCGCGTATGACGTGGCAACTGTCTCCAAGTGCCCCAAAACATATTGATGTGCTCACTGATGCAAAACTGGTTCCCTATAGATCCTTCCATTCATGGCACCTTGATCTTCGGGAAACAGTGGATTACCGTTGGTTGTCGATGTGAAGCCGCCGTCTGCTTCTTGGCTGCCAAGCCAGTTGTTCACTTTGGAAATTGAGGATGAAGTTTCGTTGTTTTCAGCTGCTGATGAGTTATCCACCAGCTGACTCAAAATACTATATTTTTCTCGAGGTACTCACTATCCCTCTTTGCCCTTAGTTCCTCTTCCTCCACTAACATTCGAAGTTCCATTTGAAACTGCTTCGCTAAGGGTCTTTTAGATCCCTTTGAGCTGACAGATCCCTTTGAACGCATACGTCTATGGCTAGCAGCTAAACTCTCGATGTGATAAAGCGGGGTCGAGGTCGTTGGCACACAGGCTTCAGATACAGCAGTCAAGTTACAATGCTTTTGATGTCGCAAAGCAGCATACCTGGAATAGGCTCTTGATGTCTAACATGTGGGACCCGGCGTGTCAATGACGTTGTCCTCCGTCGAGCTAGGAGTGACAAGCATGACGTATTCCGGCCCTGTTGTAAGAGATGCTGATGTCACACTATTGACTACATATGCTGCATCAGCATTTGAGCGGCTGGAGTTACAAATTGAGCTGTAGATGCGAAACGTGCTTCCCCAGTTGTAGCAGCACCAGATGTAAAGGCAAATGACCTAACAGTAACACAACTAGCATTTGTAACACGTGCCGCACCAGTTGTGGCAGCATTTGCGAAAGCAGCCGGAGTCGCATTATGAGCTGCAGGTGTGAAGAGTGCTTCGCCAGCTGTAGCAGCACTAGTTGTAGTTGCACTGGTTGCAGAAGCACTCGTAACTGTACCACCAGCTGTAACAGTACCACCAGCATTTGAAGTGCTATCTGGTACAGTAAATGGCGTCGGAAATACCTCGGCGGCGTTTACAGCTTGTGCACGTATAGCAGAAGGGGCAGTGTATAAGACATTGGGCTCTTTATTTTTGGCTAGGCTTTCGTTAGCAGAAACAACTATTTCTACTGGTGAAAAAGAAGTTCTCTTACCTGATTTATATGCGACACAAACCCACTCGGCGTCCTGGATGAAACTGCTTACTCCTGCGCACGAGTAGTGGGTCCATCTGTCGCAGCTGTCACATTGGACGATATCTCCCGCGGAGTCGGGTTCGTGGCATGGGACTTTTTTAGCGGCATGTTGGTGGCGATATTCTGGCTGTCGTGGGTGGTAAATTCCTAGGCAATTGTCGTCAAATGGTTTTATTGCACTTGTTGCAATATTGGTGTTTTTAATGTTGAAAAATGTTGTTACAACCTGGTACCAACAAACAGACCTTGTTGATAACCTCCGCGTGGATGAATCAAAGACGTAATATTAATACGTGACAATGTTTCAACCTTTATTATAATTTCACGATTGGTATGATAATTGAAGTTAACATTAGTTTATACTTGCATTAAGTCTTATTCTTGTTCTTTTCGTTATACTTTAGACAATTGTGTCTATTGCTATCAAAAGGGCGCATATCCAATTTTTATGAAAAAAAGTTGGGAATGTCATTCGAATGTCCTTAAAAAGGTCTGTACACCTATATATATGTGAATTAGCAGACGGTATTATTTCACATTGATTTCGTCAAGTGAAAACCGCTATTACTTTCAAAACGGTATCATTTCCCCCTTTACCTGTGAATTAAAAGGTAAAATTTCCCATAAAAACACCATTCGTACCAAAAGGATCGCATTTCCTTTAAAAATTGAGCTTGTTAGTATCAAAAGTAGTTCATATCCACTTTGATCGGAAAACTTAAAATTCAATGAACTATTGACTTAAATACTTTCTTAGAGTTTTCTCTGGGAATATGTGAGAGTAAGAAGATTTTGCGGGAAAAGTGACTTATTTCTGTAAAACCATCTCAATTGCTAGAGCCAATCCCTATAAAATATTATCATCGGTATAGAAACATTTGGGGTGCCGTGGCGTAGTGGTTAGTGTGTGTGCTTCCTACGCCGGAGGTCTGGGTTCGAATCCTGCCATCATCACCTGAAAAAAAACGTGTTCTTTTTCCCGGTCCCCACCTCCGCGAGGGTCTGACAAGCCCTCCGAGAGTACCAATTGTCTTGAACAACTTCTCCGTTCGGATTCGGCAAGAAATTGTAGGTCCCCTTGTATGTGAAGCAATTAAACATACACTGCATACATTGTTGAGAAGTTGGCCCTGGTTCACCTCGAGCTGTTGCGCCACTCTATTTATTTATTTTTTATAGAAACATTTTTGTTTTTTTAGTAATTGTGAAGAAGTTTTATTTATAAAATTAAGATGGAGTGCGAGAACGTGAAATCTTGCTGGTGGAAGAAAAAAGTGAAGAAAAGCAAGAACACTACGCCCTAATTAAAATAAAAATAAGTTTTATTAAATAAAAATTTCATGAAACTGTTTTCACAGGGTTGTATTTTTGTACATCATCCCATAGGATAGGAGGTATATTAAGTTTGACCTCGACCAAGACCTTAAGGGCATATGATCGAGACCGAATTATAGGTCGAATGAGCTAGGAGCTTGAAACTTGAACTTCTTTCTAGGTCCCGAAGCAGTACAAGTGTAAAAATTTTTGAAATCCGCCCACTGACACGCCCACTTTACTTAATAGCATGAAAAATCAAGGTTGTCGAAGGAAGCTGAAATTCGGTATGCGATATACTCGCTTAAGTATATTGTGATTGGCATTTTAAAAAAAGCGAATATGCCCCCTTGTAGGCGTGGTCATACTTAATATGCATTCTTATAAACGGTTTTTATTTGATTCATTTGCTTTAAATCCAAAATACTTGCACTACAAAATGTTCAAATATGTGCGTAAGCTATCAACTCAAGTATATAAAATTTCGCCATGCCTACTTTTGGGCACGTTTTTAAGTATAAACCAAATTTTTAATATAAAAATGCAATCAACACGTGTGTTCCACTTCTGATAAAATATATAAACAAAAATACGATGTTGCTGAGAAGGGGTGGATGCCACGCTCCTTTCTAAGGGAGAAGATTCTTAACTGAAACTTAACAACCAAGATTTATGACACAATTCGGAGCTTGACAGTGGTCAATTGAAGAATGGGGTATCCAACGATTCGCCTAAGCGGATTGTAACCTTCCCACTAGTCTTGTTTCAAAAAAGTGCTTTTCCAAAAGGCACATTTAAAATCAAAAAGACACATAATATCAAAAAGACACATTTCCAGCTATTTTTTTCAAAAAGGAACATTTCCAAAATGTAAGTTGTAGCAAATAATTTTTTTTTTGAATACTAGGGTGAACGGAGGCTAGAACTCCAAAATCTTTCAAAGATACCAATACGCCCACTATAGCAGGTATATAATACCGAAGTAGCCGATATTGGTTCTGCCCGATTTCCACGTGCTAAAAAACCACCCATTTATGAGAGACACTATGAAACTGCCAGAACGCACTTCATAGTAGTAAATTTTCGCTTTCTCATAATACTTCTTGACTACAACTAAGTTAACTTAACAAGTAGTTTACGCTTACGTAGTGTTAATCTACGTCGCTAGATCGAAGGGTCTTATTCTTTGTAGTCGTCGCTCGTTGTTTACATCGTTTAAATATCATATCATTGTTGCAATGAACATGAAGGCGAGCATTTAGCTTTCGAGCAAAGTTTGTTACTTCTTCGCTCACGGTAGGTATTCCTAAATCTCTGTGAATATCACTATTCCTAATATACCATGGAGCATTCACAATTGCTCTTAGTGTCTTGTTTTGGAAAGTCTGGAACATGGACATGTTGCTCGGCTTGGTACAACCCCAAAGTTGTATACCGTATGTCCAGGATGGCTTTCACACCTGCCTGTGCAAGAGCAGTTTGTTATATATGCTTAATTTCGAGAATCTTCCGATAAGCCAATACATTTCCCTGAGCCTAATCTCGAGCTCGTCACGCTTCTTCTTTACGTGTGATTTCCACCTTAGTTTAGCGTCCAGTGTCATTCCTAGATACTTTGCTTCTTTTGCATAAGGTATGTGTGCAGAATTTATGAACAGAGGTAAATTGTTAACCCTTCTGTAAGTGAAATTCACATGCGTAGACTTGTTCTCGTTAAGAGCGATTCGCCAAGTCTTCGTCCAGACACAAATTCTGTCCAATGCTCGTTGAAGGTTTCTCGTTGATGATTCGACTGATTCACCCGTTGCCAGGATGGCCGTATCGTCCGCAAAAGTGGCCACGACAGTCTTGTCATCCAGAGGCATGTCTCTTGTGTAGACCAGGAACAGGGTCGAACCGAGGACGCTTCCCTGGGGTACGCCAGCCCGAATTTGCTTGAAACTCGAGTATTCACTATACTACACCTAACACGAAAGAGTCTGCTTTCAAGATAATTTTCCAATAGTTTAAACATGTCTTCCGGCAAGTTTTGCCGTAGCTTATATTTCAAGCCTTCGTGCTATACCTTGTCGAAGGCTTGCGATACGTCGAGGAAAGCACTTGAACATATCTTTTTCCCTTCTAAGGCTTTTCCAATTTCATGCGTTATTCTGTAGACTTGATCTATTGTGGAATGGTTAGGTCTGAAACCGAATTAATGATCCGGGATCAAGCGTCTTTGTGCAATTATTGGTTGTAATCGCTTCAGCAAAAGTTTCTCGAATACTTTCCATCGAATCGGCAGAAGCGATATGGGCCTATAAGATTTTTTATCATTTGCACATTTCCCCGGTTTTGGAACCATAATGACTTCAGCAAGTTTCCATTGCATTGGAACGTCTAAGAGAAGCGTTTGTCATATAAAGTAGCTTGACTAGTGCCTTTTTGGGTAGTTCTTTCAATATTTCGCCAAAGATTAGGTCTTAACGCGGGGCCTTATTATTTTTAAGTTTGCTTATTGTCTGTCGGAGTTCAACTAACGAAACTTTTTTTATTCTAAAGCTATCAGGTTCCGCGTTATTGTTTTGAACGTCAGCCAACGGCGGACCGTCGAAGGGCCTGAACGTTTCTTCTAAATGTTCAGCAAACAAATTCGCTTTCTCTTTGTCTTCTCTTGCCCATTCGCCGTTAGCTTTTTTTATTGGTGCCGAGTGGATTGTAGGTTTCTTGATAGACTTAACAGCTTTCCACAGAGAATAGTTTGAGCTCCTATCATCTCACGATTTTTAAGATCTTGCAACATTCCCTTCAGTTTGTTAGAGAGGTGGTTCAAGAGGGTTTTGTCTGGGGGAGCCCTCGTGCCTTGCCATCTCCTACGCGCTCTTCTCTTTTCACGAATCAATTCTTGGATTTCGAGCGGATATGTTTTACGTACATGCCCGTCGGTGCTAACTGCGTTCTTTTGGGACGAATTGTTGTTCCAAGCAGCGCTCTGAATTGCTTCAAAGAATTTGTCAACTGCGGTTTCTAACTCGAAAGGAGTTTTCAATGGCACATTCAAGCCAACACCCTCCTTACAGTCCTTTCTGAAGGCGTCCCAATTCATGTTTTTGCTAGCTAATCTAGGAGCTCTTTCTATTTTCGCCAGTCTTGCACCCATCTTCACGATTACTCCTGAGTGGACTGAGCAAAGATCCTAACACTCTTCAATTCGCGTAAGGTATTTGGGGTACCCTTTAGCGATAAAAAAATCGACAAGGTGAGGCTTTTTATTCCTATCGGTTGGCCAATATGTTGGCTTACCCGTGGAGAAAAAGTCCAAATAAATAGGTTAGTGTAATGCATTTATTTTTCTTTTGCAATAAGCCCAGCAAAGCCATTGTGCAAGGCATAAAAAATAATTTTCTTTGATTCGTCACACTGTTTGAACGTAATACATTTCGCGCGCTTTTCTCGTTTCCACTTAACATGCCAATGCGCCATTGTTATAACAATAGACACAATTTATACTTCAGGATTAGATTTTTAATTTAAGATTAGAGTTTTACTCAAAGGAGATGCCGGATGGATTCGAAACCAAATTGGAGTTTGACTTATTGAAGATGTAAGCAACTTCGCTCGATGGAAGAGTGCATCGGTGGAAGGTTATACCTTATTTTTGGCGTGGCCAACACCCGGTCTTAGCATGTATGTACTTCGCACGGCTGAATCGCTTCCTCAACGGTGTCAACACTATCCAGCATGTCGTCTACGTAGTGGTGCTGAATTATCGACTTTGCTACTCGGGGATACGTATCGGCATATTCCATAGCGTTGGTATTTTTCACGTGCTGAGCAATACTTGGGGAACACGTTGCACCAAATGTCAGTACGTGCATCACAAAGACATCTGGCTCCCACTTCGCTTCACCAAACGCCACAAGAACCTTTGGCATTGCTGATCTTCCTTTCACACACTGACACGGTGAAACATTTCTTTAATATCTCTAGCAATTACTATATGACGCATTCGAAACGATTGAAGAACATCCGCCAAAGGTCTAAGCTCATCAGGCCCCTTTAACAACACGCTGTTCAACGACACGCCACTTGTTGAGGCTGCTGCGACCCACACTAGCCTTACCTTTCCTGGCTTCTTTTCATTCGTCACAATGAATGTAGGTAGGTACCGCACCTTTGAACTTCGGTCGTTGATTTCTCGCTGGGTAACTTCCTGGCACATCCTTTCTGCAACAAGTCATGGATCTGTCCGTTGATTGTCTGCAGCATAGATTCATGCGCTGAAGCTTTCTTCTCTAAACGAGTTAGTCTCTTTAGGGCCACGGAGTATAGCTTTCTGGCAAAACTATGTTATGTACTTCCATAGCAAACCACTACCAAAAGCACTGCCATCTCTTTTTACTTTTACACTTAGGATGTCCCTAGCACGTACGTCGTGGGGCGATTCATTTAACTGCCTGATGCCTTGGTCTTCCAGAACGTAGTGTTCGCGGACCATATTATGTAAGCCTTTATTGCAACTACATGATTGAACCATATGAAATAGTCTGACACTCTCATTAACATCGCAGCCGCTTACACACCATCCGAATCCTATCTTCAACGCCACTGGATTCCACCCTCCCTCTCGAACTCTTTGAGATAGTAACAGTTGTTGATTGTTCAGCCCGACGAGAATACCGCAATGTGCTTCCTAATACGAGTGGAGTGGTAAACCACGCAGGTGTGGATGCTTTGCCTGCATTTCCTCCACGTCGATAGATTGCACAGGCAGCGCTAGCTTTGCAGCTGTGCGCACGTCCTTAAGCCAGTATTTTTCGGATGATCACCTTCGATGGCTGAGATCTGTATTAGCACGATTCTCGACTGCTTTTCCAAGCGAGTTGTACCCGCTGTCCATTTGGGGCGTAACTTCCTTGCCTTTCCATACAGTTCCAAATCATCTGAACCGCTGTCGAGAAACGTTATTGTTTCTATTGTCTTGTCTTTGCCATACAGGGCAACCAGACGTTAAAAAATGTTATCTATTTTTTTTTTATAATTTGCTCCTGTTAAAGGGATTCTACCCTTATAGTGAGTTAACATAACGCGAGCGAAAGGGATCAGTAGAGAGGCACGAGAGGTACTGGTGCACTTAAGTTTTAAACAACTGAGGACTGTAGAGTCGGGGAAAAACTACTTGAGGAAGTATGTTTCACATCCGTTATGTTCTGCTAATGAAAGAACTCCAATTTCTGTTCGTTTGCTTTGATGTGTGCATGACGACTTTTTTCCGTAGCTGGATTTGACGTTTCGCTTGTTTTATTTTTCTCGTGCAACAGCGATTGATGATGACTTGAACATCCGCTGACTTCGCAGGTTCGTGAGCTTCGACACTTAAACTTCTTTGGATGATTCAAACATCGTTCGCAAATATTCTGGACCCTTATCCAATCCCACTTCTTCGGCTGCGACAACAAGCGATCGCATTCCACAAGTCTGTGGCCTTTTTCGCATATATAGCACCCACTGACTGCAATGCTCCGGCTTGTTGTTCCAGGTGATGCTTTTGTTTGCGAATGGGAATGGACGAGAGCATTCCTTTTCTCACTCCTTCCATTGCCGACTCCAAAAGGTTTTACTATGGCTACCTTTTCTGCCATCTGAACAACCACTCACTAAACCGCGTCAGATTCTGACTAGTTGTATCGCTGCCTATCCCCCAGTTCAGCTTTATCGACGGTGGGAGCTTGTCGATGAGCTCTTGTAGTAGTGTTGGATTATTTAGATGAGATGTCAATCCCGACGCCAACATGGGGCTGTTCGAATTCGGAACAAATAGAGAAAAGTTGGTGATCGTCCCTAGTCGTTCAGCCTTGGATGGTGGTTCCGATCGAATTTTCTTTAGCAGCATTTAAACAACATACCCTGGTCTGCCAAACAGCATGCGAAGAGTTGATAGAACTTCAGGAACATTTGACGGGACAAGTAAATTTGCTGCAACAGCCCCCAGAGCCTTGCCTTTGAGAAACCTTTGCAAGCGCCATAAATTTTCGTTGTGAGAAAATCCACACGTTCTCCATGCAGTTCTCGTAGCTGCTTATAAAAAGCGGCCACTCTTCTGGCTTTATTGAGAATATGGGAAATTGCTTCGCCAGACCTTTACGCGCCGCTACGTGTGGCTGATTAAGTGGTACTGGTCCCTCAACAATGTCTACTTGATTGGTAGGCTCCGTCAACACCGGTTTCGTCTTTTTGTAGTGGGCTTTTTGTGCTACATCCTCCACTGCCTCCTTTTGAGCGTTGGACTCCCATTCGGAAGTTCTTCTTTGATTGATGCTATCAACAACACTATAGCATGCTTCTTCCTGTTCAAGCGCCAACAAATCATACTTCTTTTTTAGGAAGTTTTGTTGCCTCTTTTGTTTTTCTTCGAAAATCTTTTCTTACATTTCTCTTTCCCCCTCAACACGCTGCATTTCCAGCCTAAAAGTACGACGTTTGGGTACAATTTGCCTTATGTGATCAGCTGATGCTATTAGAACTCCTAAACGAAATTACATGGAAATGACAAATTGATGAATTTACTCACATTTGTAAACAAATGTTATAGTATGGGTAAATTCATCAATTTAAGCTTGCGTGCAAAGAGAAGGAATAAAAAGAGAAGGAAGTGGTGTTTTTGGGGAAAAGTGAAGCAGGCATATTTGTTGAACCAGGCATGTCATGAGAGACGGCTCGAGGTTCATACGTTTCTGGGAGCTGACTCTACTTTTGTTTAACATTCCTGAGTTAAGGTGATATTTGTACCCCGATTAGTGATACATTCGATACATTTGCTTACAAGTCGGTACCCGACATCGGGCGACTAATGTTAAAATAAATGCTTCACTCACACACGCTGCATATGGGAAAAAGAGCTTGTTGTCGCGGCTAAGCGGCAGCCGAAGATGAATAATTGGACAACCTCCAATTTGGGCAGGTTACAATTTCTTTATTTAATTAAATTTGGGTTAAATAGAGATGTCACTGAGTTTTTTTACTCTTCGATGAGATTTTTTACTCTTCGATGAGTTTACGGTTGGTACTACCTACTTTGCTAGGGCACGCTGTTTTCGGCCGTAACACTCTCCCCCTGTAGTTCCTTCGGAAACTACTACTCAGCGTCCTTCGAAAGATGTAAGTCCAGGATAGCCAGCTTGACCGCTGGTCTTTCGAAGATTCCGCTCTGTGCTTGAACGGTGGCGCTTCGTACCTGGCCGTCTTTCGAAATTTTTCTTTGCACCACTCTACCTTTTGGCCAGGAGTTTCTAGGACTACTCGGGTCCACAATTAGGACTACATCCCCTATCTCGATGGCCTTAGTTGGTTTGAACCACTTTGTGCGCCTGGTTATCGTGGGCAAGAATTCTGTCACTCACCGTCTCCAGAAGCTACCCCCAAACTGCTGTGAAGTATACCAATTCCTTCTAAGCACCCTGCTGTCGTCATCGAAGTTCGCGAAAGGTTTTGACCCACTAGACGTCCCTAAGATGAAATGGTTTGGTGTGAGTGCTTCTTGATTTTCAGCTTCGATAGGAGTGTAAGTCAAAGATCTTGAGTTGTTTCTGCTTCTAATAGCATGCTTCTGAGCAGCTCATCTGAAGGATAACGATGTATTTTTGTCGCGTAAAGCACTGTTTTTATGGACTTCACCATTCTTTCCCAGCTACCACCCATATGCGGCGACCCTGGGGGAGTGGTGTTCGAGGTGAACGTTTCAGCTATATTCTCCTTTTTGATTTTGTTTAGTGCCTCTCTTAGTTCCCGCTCAGCACCAAGAAAATTTGTTGCGTTATCGCTGTAAATCTCAATAGGTGTTCCTCGTCTTGCCATAAAGTTACGTATTGAGGGAATGCAGGAATCGGTCGTCAAGGAATGCGCTATCTCAATGTGTACGGCCCTAATGGTTAGGCAGGTGAACAAAACACTCCATCTTTTCTCACTTCTCCGACCAACTGTTACGCTCATAGGCCCGAAATAATCTAGCCCTACGAAAGAGAACGGTCTGCAGGAAGAGGAAAGTCGTCCTCGGGGCAGTTGCGCCATAATTGGCGGCTGTGGTTGAGCAGCGGCATTCTTGCACTCCTGGCAGCATTTTTTTACCCGTCGAAGCACTGTTCTCATATTTTCTATGTAAAAATGTTGGCGAAGCTCGTTGATTATGGTTTCGTTATTCTAGTGCTTGTATCGTGAGTGGGCGTCTGCTACAATCAGAATGGTTATGCGGTGAGACTTGGGTAAAATGATTGGCTGCTTGGCGTCTTCGCACACTGCTTCAGAGAGATCGATCCTTCCGGCTGCTCGAATTATTCCGTGATCATCTAAAAACGGGCAGAGTTTGAAGATAGGACTGTCCTCCCGTACTCTATTTTCCGCAAGCATATAAGAAAGTTCCCTGGCATATTCGCCCTTTGAGCCTCCTGAAATAACAAACTTTCTGCTAGGCTCCACTGCGCCTATAAATTTTGCTGTTAAGCATATTGTGGACAAAGCGGAGAACATATGATGTACTTCTGACCAAAAACTTAAATTCAGCAACTTTGTTTACGTTAAAAACGCACTCTCGTTGGGGCATGCTACTAAGTCTTGCTAACTGAATTTTGCGCTCCCCCGTAATCGCCTGTCCTTCTGTCTGTTCCTGTGGCCTCTTGAGGTGAAGGTTAACAAACTGCATTTTGATTTCCTCTGAAGTTGGCATCTCCTCTATAAGTTCCTGGGGCCAAAACTCTGCAGGCTTCTTGAGGAACTCAGGCCCCGTGAACCAACGGCTACTCACGCTGAATTCGGAAAGTCTGGTTCACTTGGTTCACTTCGTCGGCGACATTTTCTTTAGATGGTATCCATCGCGGATTTGACATTCTCATTGTCGGATGGTGACCGAGGTACTGATTATCTTGCGGTAAAGCCTGCGTTGGTAGCGCATGTACAGGAAACCCATCACGCTGAACTCGTTCAGTCACTGCATAAGAAGGGGCCGTTTCAACTCGCGGCGGCGGCTCACGAAAAGGGCTGGTAAACGGTGGTTGCATTGGAGGCGCGTATGACGTGGCAACTGTCTCCAAGTGCCCCAAAACATATTGATGTGCTCACTGATGCAAAACTGGTTCCCTATAGATCCTTCCATTCATGGCACCTTGATCTTCGGGAAACAGTGGATTACCGTTGGTTGTCGATGTGAAGCCGCCGTCTGCTTCTTGGCTGCCAAGCCAGTTGTTCACTTTGGAAATTGAGGATGAAGTTTCGTTGTTTTCAGCTGCTGATGAGTTATCCACCAGCTGACTCAAAATACTATATTTTTCTCGAGGTACTCACTATCCCTCTTTGCCCTTAGTTCCTCTTCCTCCACTAACATTCGAAGTTCCATTTGAAACTGCTTCGCTAAGGGTCTTTTAGATCCCTTTGAGCTGACAGATCCCTTTGAACGCATACGTCTATGGCTAGCAGCTAAACTCTCGATGTGATAAAGCGGGGTCGAGGTCGTTGGCACACAGGCTTCAGATACAGCAGTCAAGTTACAATGCTTTTGATGTCGCAAAGCAGCATACCTGGAATAGGCTCTTGATGTCTAACATGTGGGACCCGGCGTGTCAATGACGTTGTCCTCCGTCGAGCTAGGAGTGACAAGCATGACGTATTCCGGCCCTGTTGTAAGAGATGCTGATGTCACACTATTGACTACATATGCTGCATCAGCATTTGAGCGGCTGGAGTTACAAATTGAGCTGTAGATGCGAAACGTGCTTCCCCAGTTGTAGCAGCACCAGATGTAAAGGCAAATGACCTAACAGTAACACAACTAGCATTTGTAACACGTGCCGCACCAGTTGTGGCAGCATTTGCGAAAGCAGCCGGAGTCGCATTATGAGCTGCAGGTGTGAAGAGTGCTTCGCCAGCTGTAGCAGCACTAGTTGTAGTTGCACTGGTTGCAGAAGCACTCGTAACTGTACCACCAGCTGTAACAGTACCACCAGCATTTGAAGTGCTATCTGGTACAGTAAATGGCGTCGGAAATACCTCGGCGGCGTTTACAGCTTGTGCACGTATAGCAGAAGGGGCAGTGTATAAGACATTGGGCTCTTTATTTTTGGCTAGGCTTTCGTTAGCAGAAACAACTATTTCTACTGGTGAAAAAGAAGTTCTCTTACCTGATTTATATGCGACACAAACCCACTCGGCGTCCTGGATGAAACTGCTTACTCCTGCGCACGAGTAGTGGGTCCATCTGTCGCAGCTGTCACATTGGACGATATCTCCCGCGGAGTCGGGTTCGTGGCATGGGACTTTTTTAGCGGCATGTTGGTGGCGATATTCTGGCTGTCGTGGGTGGTAAATTCCTAGGCAATTGTCGTCAAATGGTTTTATTGCACTTGTTGCAATATTGGTGTTTTTAATGTTGAAAAATGTTGTTACAACCTGGTACCAACAAACAGACCTTGTTGATAACCTCCGCGTGGATGAATCAAAGACGTAATATTAATACGTGACAATGTTTCAACCTTTATTATAATTTCACGATTGGTATGATAATTGAAGTTAACATTAGTTTATACTTGCATTAAGTCTTATTCTTGTTCTTTTCGTTATACTTTAGACAATTGTGTCTATTGCTATCAAAAGGGCGCATATCCAATTTTTATGAAAAAAAGTTGGGAATGTCATTCGAATGTCCTTAAAAAGGTCTGTACACCTATATATATGTGAATTAGCAGACGGTATTATTTCACATTGATTTCGTCAAGTGAAAACCGCTATTACTTTCAAAACGGTATCATTTCCCCCTTTACCTGTGAATTAAAAGGTAAAATTTCCCATAAAAACACCATTCGTACCAAAAGGATCGCATTTCCTTTAAAAATTGAGCTTGTTAGTATCAAAAGTAGTTCATATCCACTTTGATCGGAAAACTTAAAATTCAATGAACTATTGACTTAAATACTTTCTTAGAGTTTTCTCTGGGAATATGTGAGAGTAAGAAGATTTTGCGGGAAAAGTGACTTATTTCTGTAAAACCATCTCAATTGCTAGAGCCAATCCCTATAAAATATTATCATCGGTATAGAAACATTTGGGGTGCCGTGGCGTAGTGGTTAGTGTGTGTGCTTCCTACGCCGGAGGTCTGGGTTCGAATCCTGCCATCATCACCTGAAAAAAAACGTGTTCTTTTTCCCGGTCCCCACCTCCGCGAGGGTCTGACAAGCCCTCCGAGAGTACCAATTGTCTTGAACAACTTCTCCGTTCGGATTCGGCAAGAAATTGTAGGTCCCCTTGTATGTGAAGCAATTAAACATACACTGCATACATTGTTGAGAAGTTGGCCCTGGTTCACCTCGAGCTGTTGCGCCACTCTATTTATTTATTTTTTATAGAAACATTTTTGTTTTTTTAGTAATTGTGAAGAAGTTTTATTTATAAAATTAAGATGGAGTGCGAGAACGTGAAATCTTGCTGGTGGAAGAAAAAAGTGAAGAAAAGCAAGAACACTACGCCCTAATTAAAATAAAAATAAGTTTTATTAAATAAAAATTTCATGAAACTGTTTTCACAGGGTTGTATTTTTGTACATCATCCCATAGGATAGGAGGTATATTAAGTTTGACCTCGACCAAGACCTTAAGGGCATATGATCGAGACCGAATTATAGGTCGAATGAGCTAGGAGCTTGAAACTTGAACTTCTTTCTAGGTCCCGAAGCAGTACAAGTGTAAAAATTTTTGAAATCCGCCCACTGACACGCCCACTTTACTTAATAGCATGAAAAATCAAGGTTGTCGAAGGAAGCTGAAATTCGGTATGCGATATACTCGCTTAAGTATATTGTGATTGGCATTTTAAAAAAAGCGAATATGCCCCCTTGTAGGCGTGGTCATACTTAATATGCATTCTTATAAACGGTTTTTATTTGATTCATTTGCTTTAAATCCAAAATACTTGCACTACAAAATGTTCAAATATGTGCGTAAGCTATCAACTCAAGTATATAAAATTTCGCCATGCCTACTTTTGGGCACGTTTTTAAGTATAAACCAAATTTTTAATATAAAAATGCAATCAACACGTGTGTTCCACTTCTGATAAAATATATAAACAAAAATACGATGTTGCTGAGAAGGGGTGGATGCCACGCTCCTTTCTAAGGGAGAAGATTCTTAACTGAAACTTAACAACCAAGATTTATGACACAATTCGGAGCTTGACAGTGGTCAATTGAAGAATGGGGTATCCAACGATTCGCCTAAGCGGATTGTAACCTTCCCACTAGTCTTGTTTCAAAAAAGTGCTTTTCCAAAAGGCACATTTAAAATCAAAAAGACACATAATATCAAAAAGACACATTTCCAGCTATTTTTTTCAAAAAGGAACATTTCCAAAATGTAAGTTGTAGCAAATAATTTTTTTTTTGAATACTAGGGTGAACGGAGGCTAAAACTCCAAAATCTTTCAAAGATACCAATACGCCCACTATAGCAGGTATATAATACCGAAGTAGCCGATATTGGTTCTGCCCGATTTCCACGTGCTAAAAAACCACCCATTTATGAGAGACACTATGAAACTGCCAGAACGCACTTCATAGTAGTAAATTTTCGCTTTCTCATAATACTTCTTGACTACAACTAAGTTAACTTAACAAGTAGTTTACGCTTACGTAGTGTTAATCTACGTCGCTAGATCGAAGGGTCTTATTCTTTGTAGTCGTCGCTCGTTGTTTACATCGTTTAAATATCATATCATTGTTGCAATGAACATGAAGGCGAGCATTTAGCTTTCGAGCAAAGTTTGTTACTTCTTCGCTCACGGTAGGTATTCCTAAATCTCTGTGAATATCACTATTCCTAATATACCATGGAGCATTCACAATTGCTCTTAGTGTCTTGTTTTGGAAAGTCTGGAACATGGACATGTTGCTCGGCTTGGTACAACCCCAAAGTTGTATACCGTATGTCCAGGATGGCTTTCACACCTGCCTGTGCAAGAGCAGTTTGTTATATATGCTTAATTTCGAGAATCTTCCGATAAGCCAATACATTTCCCTGAGCCTAATCTCGAGCTCGTCACGCTTCTTCTTTACGTGTGATTTCCACCTTAGTTTAGCGTCCAGTGTCATTCCTAGATACTTTGCTTCTTTTGCATAAGGTATGTGTGCAGAATTTATGAACAGAGGTAAATTGTTAACCCTTCTGTAAGTGAAATTCACATGCGTAGACTTGTTCTCGTTAAGAGCGATTCGCCAAGTCTTCGTCCAGACACAAATTCTGTCCAATGCTCGTTGAAGGTTTCTCGTTGATGATTCGACTGATTCACCCGTTGCCAGGATGGCCGTATCGTCCGCAAAAGTGGCCACGACAGTCTTGTCATCCAGAGGCATGTCTCTTGTGTAGACCAGGAACAGGGTCGAACCGAGGACGCTTCCCTGGGGTACGCCAGCCCGAATTTGCTTGAAACTCGAGTATTCACTATACTACACCTAACACGAAAGAGTCTGCTTTCAAGATAATTTTCCAATAGTTTAAACATGTCTTCCGGCAAGTTTTGCCGTAGCTTATATTTCAAGCCTTCGTGCTATACCTTGTCGAAGGCTTGCGATACGTCGAGGAAAGCACTTGAACATATCTTTTTCCCTTCTAAGGCTTTTCCAATTTCATGCGTTATTCTGTAGACTTGATCTATTGTGGAATGGTTAGGTCTGAAACCGAATTAATGATCCGGGATCAAGCGTCTTTGTGCAATTATTGGTTGTAATCGCTTCAGCAAAAGTTTCTCGAATACTTTCCATCGAATCGGCAGAAGCGATATGGGCCTATAAGATTTTTTATCATTTGCACATTTCCCCGGTTTTGGAACCATAATGACTTCAGCAAGTTTCCATTGCATTGGAACGTCTAAGAGAAGCGTTTGTCATATAAAGTAGCTTGACTAGTGCCTTTTTGGGTAGTTCTTTCAATATTTCGCCAAAGATTAGGTCTTAACGCGGGGCCTTATTATTTTTAAGTTTGCTTATTGTCTGTCGGAGTTCAACTAACGAAACTTTTTTTATTCTAAAGCTATCAGGTTCCGCGTTATTGTTTTGAACGTCAGCCAACGGCGGACCGTCGAAGGGCCTGAACGTTTCTTCTAAATGTTCAGCAAACAAATTCGCTTTCTCTTTGTCTTCTCTTGCCCATTCGCCGTTAGCTTTTTTTATTGGTGCCGAGTGGATTGTAGGTTTCTTGATAGACTTAACAGCTTTCCACAGAGAATAGTTTGAGCTCCTATCATCTCACGATTTTTAAGATCTTGCAACATTCCCTTCAGTTTGTTAGAGAGGTGGTTCAAGAGGGTTTTGTCTGGGGGAGCCCTCGTGCCTTGCCATCTCCTACGCGCTCTTCTCTTTTCACGAATCAATTCTTGGATTTCGAGCGGATATGTTTTACGTACATGCCCGTCGGTGCTAACTGCGTTCTTTTGGGACGAATTGTTGTTCCAAGCAGCGCTCTGAATTGCTTCAAAGAATTTGTCAACTGCGGTTTCTAACTCGAAAGGAGTTTTCAATGGCACATTCAAGCCAACACCCTCCTTACAGTCCTTTCTGAAGGCGTCCCAATTCATGTTTTTGCTAGCTAATCTAGGAGCTCTTTCTATTTTCGCCAGTCTTGCACCCATCTTCACAATTACTCCTGAGTGGACTGAGCAAAGATCCTAACACTCTTCAATTCGCGTAAGGTATTTGGGGTACCCTTTAGCGATAAAAAAATCGACAAGGTGAGGCTTTTTATTCCTATCGGTTGGCCAATATGTTGGCTTACCCGTGGAGAAAAAGTCCAAATAAATAGGTTAGTGTAATGCATTTATTTTTCTTTTGCAATAAGCCCAGCAAAGCCATTGTGCAAGGCATAAAAAATAATTTTCTTTGATTCGTCACACTGTTTGAACGTAATACATTTCGCGCGCTTTTCTCGTTTCCACTTAACATGCCAATGCGCCATTGTTATAACAATAGACACAATTTATACTTCAGGATTAGATTTTTAATTTAAGATTAGAGTTTTACTCAAAGGAGATGCCGGATGGATTCGAAACCAAATTGGAGTTTGACTTATTGAAGATGTAAGCAACTTCGCTCGATGGAAGAGTGCATCGGTGGAAGGTTATACCTTATTTTTGGCGTGGCCAACACCCGGTCTTAGCATGTATGTACTTCGCACGGCTGAATCGCTTCCTCAACGGTGTCAACACTATCCAGCATGTCGTCTACGTAGTGGTGCTGAATTATCGACTTTGCTACTCGGGGATACGTATCGGCATATTCCATAGCGTTGGTATTTTTCACGTGCTGAGCAATACTTGGGGAACACGTTGCACCAAATGTCAGTACGTGCATCACAAAGACATCTGGCTCCCACTTCGCTTCACCAAACGCCACAAGAACCTTTGGCATTGCTGATCTTCCTTTCACACACTGACACGGTGAAACATTTCTTTAATATCTCTAGCAATTACTATATGACGCATTCGAAACGATTGAAGAACATCCGCCAAAGGTCTAAGCTCATCAGGCCCCTTTAACAACACGCTGTTCAACGACACGCCACTTGTTGAGGCTGCTGCGACCCACACTAGCCTTACCTTTCCTGGCTTCTTTTCATTCGTCACAATGAATGTAGGTAGGTACCGCACCTTTGAACTTCGGTCGTTGATTTCTCGCTGGGTAACTTCCTGGCACATCCTTTCTGCAACAAGTCATGGATCTGTCCGTTGATTGTCTGCAGCATAGATTCATGCGCTGAAGCTTTCTTCTCTAAACGAGTTAGTCTCTTTAGGGCCACGGAGTATAGCTTTCTGGCAAAACTATGTTATGTACTTCCATAGCAAACCACTACCAAAAGCACTGCCATCTCTTTTTACTTTTACACTTAGGATGTCCCTAGCACGTACGTCGTGGGGCGATTCATTTAACTGCCTGATGCCTTGGTCTTCCAGAACGTAGTGTTCGCGGACCATATTATGTAAGCCTTTATTGCAACTACATGATTGAACCATATGAAATAGTCTGACACTCTCATTAACATCGCAGCCGCTTACACACCATCCGAATCCTATCTTCAACGCCACTGGATTCCACCCTCCCTCTCGAACTCTTTGAGATAGTAACAGTTGTTGATTGTTCAGCCCGACGAGAATACCGCAATGTGCTTCCTAATACGAGTGGAGTGGTAAACCACGCAGGTGTGGATGCTTTGCCTGCATTTCCTCCACGTCGATAGATTGCACAGGCAGCGCTAGCTTTGCAGCTGTGCGCACGTCCTTAAGCCAGTATTTTTCGGATGATCACCTTCGATGGCTGAGATCTGTATTAGCACGATTCTCGACTGCTTTTCCAAGCGAGTTGTACCCGCTGTCCATTTGGGGCGTAACTTCCTTGCCTTTCCATACAGTTCCAAATCATCTGAACCGCTGTCGAGAAACGTTATTGTTTCTATTGTCTTGTCTTTGCCATACAGGGCAACCAGACGTTAAAAAATGTTATCTATTTTTTTTTTATAATTTGCTCCTGTTAAAGGGATTCTACCCTTATAGTGAGTTAACATAACGCGAGCGAAAGGGATCAGTAGAGAGGCACGAGAGGTACTGGTGCACTTAAGTTTTAAACAACTGAGGACTGTAGAGTCGGGGAAAAACTACTTGAGGAAGTATGTTTCACATCCGTTATGTTCTGCTAATGAAAGAACTCCAATTTCTGTTCGTTTGCTTTGATGTGTGCATGACGACTTTTTTCCGTAGCTGGATTTGACGTTTCGCTTGTTTTATTTTTCTCGTGCAACAGCGATTGATGATGACTTGAACATCCGCTGACTTCGCAGGTTCGTGAGCTTCGACACTTAAACTTCTTTGGATGATTCAAACATCGTTCGCAAATATTCTGGACCCTTATCCAATCCCACTTCTTCGGCTGCGACAACAAGCGATCGCATTCCACAAGTCTGTGGCCTTTTTCGCATATATAGCACCCACTGACTGCAATGCTCCGGCTTGTTGTTCCAGGTGATGCTTTTGTTTGCGAATGGGAATGGACGAGAGCATTCCTTTTCTCACTCCTTCCATTGCCGACTCCAAAAGGTTTTACTATGGCTACCTTTTCTGCCATCTGAACAACCACTCACTAAACCGCGTCAGATTCTGACTAGTTGTATCGCTGCCTATCCCCCAGTTCAGCTTTATCGACGGTGGGAGCTTGTCGATGAGCTCTTGTAGTAGTGTTGGATTATTTAGATGAGATGTCAATCCCGACGCCAACATGGGGCTGTTCGAATTCGGAACAAATAGAGAAAAGTTGGTGATCGTCCCTAGTCGTTCAGCCTTGGATGGTGGTTCCGATCGAATTTTCTTTAGCAGCATTTAAACAACATACCCTGGTCTGCCAAACAGCATGCGAAGAGTTGATAGAACTTCAGGAACATTTGACGGGACAAGTAAATTTGCTGCAACAGCCCCCAGAGCCTTGCCTTTGAGAAACCTTTGCAAGCGCCATAAATTTTCGTTGTGAGAAAATCCACACGTTCTCCATGCAGTTCTCGTAGCTGCTTATAAAAAGCGGCCACTCTTCTGGCTTTATTGAGAATATGGGAAATTGCTTCGCCAGACCTTTACGCGCCGCTACGTGTGGCTGATTAAGTGGTACTGGTCCCTCAACAATGTCTACTTGATTGGTAGGCTCCGTCAACACCGGTTTCGTCTTTTTGTAGTGGGCTTTTTGTGCTACATCCTCCACTGCCTCCTTTTGAGCGTTGGACTCCCATTCGGAAGTTCTTCTTTGATTGATGCTATCAACAACACTATAGCATGCTTCTTCCTGTTCAAGCGCCAACAAATCATACTTCTTTTTTAGGAAGTTTTGTTGCCTCTTTTGTTTTTCTTCGAAAATCTTTTCTTACATTTCTCTTTCCCCCTCAACACGCTGCATTTCCAGCCTAAAAGTACGACGTTTGGGTACAATTTGCCTTATGTGATCAGCTGATGCTATTAGAACTCCTAAACGAAATTACATGGAAATGACAAATTGATGAATTTACTCACATTTGTAAACAAATGTTATAGTATGGGTAAATTCATCAATTTAAGCTTGCGTGCAAAGAGAAGGAATAAAAAGAGAAGGAAGTGGTGTTTTTGGGGAAAAGTGAAGCAGGCATATTTGTTGAACCAGGCATGTCATGAGAGACGGCTCGAGGTTCATACGTTTCTGGGAGCTGACTCTACTTTTGTTTAACATTCCTGAGTTAAGGTGATATTTGTACCCCGATTAGTGATACATTCGATACATTTGCTTACAAGTCGGTACCCGACATCGGGCGACTAATGTTAAAATAAATGCTTCACTCACACACGCTGCATATGGGAAAAAGAGCTTGTTGTCGCGGCTAAGCGGCAGCCGAAGATGAATAATTGGACAACCTCCAATTTGGGCAGGTTACAATTTCTTTATTTAATTAAATTTGGGTTAAATAGAGATGTCACTGAGTTTTTTTACTCTTCGATGAGATTTTTTACTCTTCGATGAGTTTACGGTTGGTACTACCTACTTTGCTAGGGCACGCTGTTTTCGGCCGTAACACTCTCCCCCTGTAGTTCCTTCGGAAACTACTACTCAGCGTCCTTCGAAAGATGTAAGTCCAGGATAGCCAGCTTGACCGCTGGTCTTTCGAAGATTCCGCTCTGTGCTTGAACGGTGGCGCTTCGTACCTGGCCGTCTTTCGAAATTTTTCTTTGCACCACTCTACCTTTTGGCCAGGAGTTTCTAGGACTACTCGGGTCCACAATTAGGACTACATCCCCTATCTCGATGGCCTTAGTTGGTTTGAACCACTTTGTGCGCCTGGTTATCGTGGGCAAGAATTCTGTCACTCACCGTCTCCAGAAGCTACCCCCAAACTGCTGTGAAGTATACCAATTCCTTCTAAGCACCCTGCTGTCGTCATCGAAGTTCGCGAAAGGTTTTGACCCACTAGACGTCCCTAAGATGAAATGGTTTGGTGTGAGTGCTTCTTGATTTTCAGCTTCGATAGGAGTGTAAGTCAAAGATCTTGAGTTGTTTCTGCTTCTAATAGCATGCTTCTGAGCAGCTCATCTGAAGGATAACGATGTATTTTTGTCGCGTAAAGCACTGTTTTTATGGACTTCACCATTCTTTCCCAGCTACCACCCATATGCGGCGACCCTGGGGGAGTGGTGTTCGAGGTGAACGTTTCAGCTATATTCTCCTTTTTGATTTTGTTTAGTGCCTCTCTTAGTTCCCGCTCAGCACCAAGAAAATTTGTTGCGTTATCGCTGTAAATCTCAATAGGTGTTCCTCGTCTTGCCATAAAGTTACGTATTGAGGGAATGCAGGAATCGGTCGTCAAGGAATGCGCTATCTCAATGTGTACGGCCCTAATGGTTAGGCAGGTGAACAAAACACTCCATCTTTTCTCACTTCTCCGACCAACTGTTACGCTCATAGGCCCGAAATAATCTAGCCCTACGAAAGAGAACGGTCTGCAGGAAGAGGAAAGTCGTCCTCGGGGCAGTTGCGCCATAATTGGCGGCTGTGGTTGAGCAGCGGCATTCTTGCACTCCTGGCAGCATTTTTTTACCCGTCGAAGCACTGTTCTCATATTTTCTATGTAAAAATGTTGGCGAAGCTCGTTGATTATGGTTTCGTTATTCTAGTGCTTGTATCGTGAGTGGGCGTCTGCTACAATCAGAATGGTTATGCGGTGAGACTTGGGTAAAATGATTGGCTGCTTGGCGTCTTCGCACACTGCTTCAGAGAGATCGATCCTTCCGGCTGCTCGAATTATTCCGTGATCATCTAAAAACGGGCAGAGTTTGAAGATAGGACTGTCCTCCCGTACTCTATTTTCCGCAAGCATATAAGAAAGTTCCCTGGCATATTCGCCCTTTGAGCCTCCTGAAATAACAAACTTTCTGCTAGGCTCCACTGCGCCTATAAATTTTGCTGTTAAGCATATTGTGGACAAAGCGGAGAACATATGATGTACTTCTGACCAAAAACTTAAATTCAGCAACTTTGTTTACGTTAAAAACGCACTCTCGTTGGGGCATGCTACTAAGTCTTGCTAACTGAATTTTGCGCTCCCCCGTAATCGCCTGTCCTTCTGTCTGTTCCTGTGGCCTCTTGAGGTGAAGGTTAACAAACTGCATTTTGATTTCCTCTGAAGTTGGCATCTCCTCTATAAGTTCCTGGGGCCAAAACTCTGCAGGCTTCTTGAGGAACTCAGGCCCCGTGAACCAACGGCTACTCACGCTGAATTCGGAAAGTCTGGTTCACTTGGTTCACTTCGTCGGCGACATTTTCTTTAGATGGTATCCATCGCCAGTCTGAGACTTCAGTAAGGTCTAGAATTTCACTCATGCGGAATGCCACAAACTGCCGGTATCTCCTGTGCTCCGACCTTATCCAGGAAAGAACGGTCTTGGAGTCAGACCAGAAAACGATCCGTGAAAAGATGAAAGTATGGGACTCGACAATGCACTTGGCTAGGCGTGCTCCGAGAACTGCCGCCTGCAACTCCAGCTTGGGAATCGACAAGGACTTTAGAGGGGCCACACGCGTTTTCGAACTGACTAAGGAACACTCTGTCGACCCTTTGTTGCCAGCTCTCACGTATGCTACCGCGGCAAAGCCGTTTTCGCTAGCGTCTACAAAAGCATGTAGTTCCACTTAATTGCCCCAGTCCTTATTTACGTAGCATCTTCATATTTTAAGCTTTTCTACTTCTGGTAGGACTTGCACCCATTTTAACCATTTGTCATACTCCCTTTTACCAATCTTAGTGTTCCAATCAATTTTTGATCTCCAGACCCCCTGCAATAGGATCTTAATGTACATAAGGAAATGTTCTAATAGTCCTAGCGGATCAAAAATGGTCATTAATGTTCTGAGAACTTCTCACTTTGTAGGATGTTGAGAGCTAGAAAATATGCCTCTACGCGTCGGATCAGCTGTAAGCTTGTAAACAAAGCAATCTGAAGCTGTGCACCACCATATACCGAACACCTTCTCGGTACTTAACTCAACGTCCACGTTCAGATCTATTTGATCCGTAGGCTTGGACTTCAGCGCTTTAAGAACAGATGGGGAGTTCGAAATCCAGTTGCGAATATGGAAGCCTCCTCGCTAATGTATATATCGAATATCTTGTGCTAGCTTGATCGCCTCCTCTTCTGTTGGTGCTCTGTCCATAAGGTCGTCCACATAATGATTAACCTTCATTGCACGGACTGCTCTCGGGAAGGCGAGCTCGAAATCCTCAGAACTAATGTTTTTAACATACTGCGCCGTGCTAGGAGAACTTTTCGATCCGAAGATCATTACTTTCATAACATACGTATCGGGCTCTGTCCCTTCCTTGCTAGTCAATAGAACTCTTTGATAATGTTGGTCGGCTTCCAGTATCGTAACTTGATGGAACATTTCCATAATATTGCCTACAATCGCCACTTTTTGTTCTCTAAACTTAAAGAGGACAGAAGTAAGCGACGTAAGTAGATCGGTTCCCTTCAGCAGAACGATTCGAAGCTTCCCAGGCTTGTTGGGGTTAAATACTGGAAATATTAGCAGGTACCAAGACACATGTCGTTTCTCCACAACTTCCTTCGGTGTGAGCTTCCGAGCATAGCCTTTCATGACGTATAGGTTTATTTTTTCCTCAAGTGCTTTGCCAGTCCTGGTTCCCGCCGCATTCGCTTTGGCAAACATATCAGACGCCTCTTCGCCGTTGGCAAACTATCTGGCAGGTCAATGGTATCAAATTTCCAGAGCAGACATGTTTTGTATCAACCATTTTTTCGCGTGGTATTGACCTTAAGCATATCCAGAGCACGGGCATCTTCAAGGGTTAAGGGAATCTTGGTGTTGCTTGTTACTCCAAAATCTTCCGTACATATAAACTGCTTAACAAGTCGTTGTAGTTCCGCATTGTCAGATTCACAGATGTGAAGACTATGGTGCTTCCAAATGCTCTCGAATCCACCAGCGTAACTGCCATGAACAACCCATCCAAGGCGCGTTTTTGTAGCGACTGGCTCATCTGGTCCTCCTTCCCTAGACCTTAACGGGAAGGCGAGGTGCACATTGTTGAGTCCGATTAACAAGCGAGGCCTAGCCTTGTCGTAAGACTCCGCATGTAATCCTTTTAAATGCTCGAAACGATTTTGTAACTCATGTAAGCTAAGTCCTTGTGGCGGTAGCTGCACGTCGTTAAGTGCATACTTTCTTGCTTGAAGTGTCGCTCCAGAGATCTGCACACTAAATACTCGTGAGTTTTGTTCGTACCTGGAAGCGTTTCCCGTACACCTTAAACAAATTGGTTGGGCAGAACCCTCCATATTAAGTTGTTCAGCCATGTCTCCATCCATCAATGTAAGGGATGACCCATCGTCCAGGAAAGCAAGGGTATTAATCTGGACTCCATGTCCATAGAGCGTCACAGGAAACACCCGGAACAAAACTTTTAGTCCATCAACATTGTTGCTTTTCGCACCAACCTTAGCGTGCAAAGAAACGACACCAGAATTTTCCGGTGCCCTATCCGCATTCAGCTTTTCATTGTTGAGTAGAGGATGATGTTTGAAACTACATCCGTTCTTCCCACACACCACTTTCGAAACGCATAGATTATCGGTGTGCTTCACCAGACACCGTTTGCAAAGCTGGTGTGCTCGAACCATTCCCCATTTCTCTGCACAGCTGAATTGCATAAACTGCTTACAGGTAGCAACAGATACACACAACCACTTTTACATACGGGACACTCGTTACCAAGGCCTAAAGTCTTAGAAACACCTTCTTCGTTAGCTTTAAAATGTGCGTTTATGAAGCCCTTTCCCTTTTGGTGCCGATTGCGGGTTTTATTCTCCCCTGTCGAGATAGATGTAGTTGGAATGATGACCTCAGTTGCTGCTTCCGCCATATCATAAACCCACTTGCTGAAATGTGAGAGTGTACACACAGGTAAGTTTTTTTTTGTACGCCCCCCACTGGAGGCGTATTGCAGTGGGTAGCCTTTCAGAAAGTTCGCGCAGCAATGTGGGATTATTTAGATGTTCTGTTAACCCAGTTGCCTCAATAGTAGCTCAGAGGTTCTGCACCGCTAGCGCAAAGTTGACGATAGTTTCCAGCCTCTCAGCTTTCGGTGCCGGCGTCTCTTGTACCTTTTGCAGCAACGTGTAAATCACTACTTCTGGCCTCCCGTACAGCATTCTGAGCGTCTCGATCACACGATGGACACCGTTCGGTTGAAAGGCCTAACTTGGGTAAGAGCTGTTCCTGTTATAGCCCTTTCCAGCCTTATCATGTTTTCCTCTTCGGTGAAACCACAGAGTTCATTACTTCGATTGAAATCCGAGACGAAAAGCGCCCACTCTTCAGGATTGCCATCGAAGCGTCGTAAGTCCCGAGATAGAAGATGACGCGCTGCTATTTGGTTTTTGTTTAAGACATGCGTAGGAGTCCCGTCTGGATACTGCACTTGGGCATGCGAGAAGGTTTGCTGACCAGATCTAGTCAACTTGGAAATGTTTTCCATTGGCTCAGCTTGTCGGTGTGACCTCACCCCATCATTCATCTGCACTTCGGTGGAACGTAACACTGGCGCACTGTTGGGAACTGTATGATGACGAGGCGGCATGACATGGTTTACGGCTCGTTGATTTAACTGGTAACTTGGGTGCGGTGGAACTTCATTAGGACCAGTGTGGAATGGGCAAGGCTTTGATGATACCGGTAACCCGCAAGTGCCACGAATGTTGCGTTTCGTGCTGTTCAGCGTAGGGAAAATTTAATGCTTGTCTCGTTGCAGCTGAGTGGACAAGCCCATTGTTGGCGTGTTGGGTCTGCGAAACAGGATTTATAAAATTTTACCTGCCTACACTAGCGTTCACCATTATAAGACTTGGTTCCCCTAACCAGGCGCCGACTTTAAACTTTGAAACAGTGGTGTCATCTTGATGCTCATCTTCACTTTCCGACTCGGCGAATCTACTTAAAAGGCTATATTTCTTAGCAAGATACTCCGTTTCCCTATTCTTCATCAGCTCATTTTCCTCCTCAAGCCGTCGTTACTCTTAATCGAGAAACATAGCCCGAGAACTCCTCGAGCATCTGGAGTGTACGGATGATTCATCGATATTCACACGTTTATCATCAACCATACCAGCGGCATTAACCTGCTCAGAACAAGTTGTTGCATGTGTACTAGCTGCTGTAGATGTAGGGTGGTAGGAATGCTGCTCAATACGTATGGATTGTATGCTAGGAATGCACGCTTGCATGTTGTGAACACCTTGGTTAACAGTTTCGCGGAGTAAAAGCTGACTGTTGTTCGAATTGGCAGCTGTAGTGAACACAGCGTTCGCCCCAGCAAACTGATTTTCCGTGTTATTTAAATTTCCTGAAGTGCCCGGAAAGCTTACCTGGACATTTGGCAGCTGCATTGATGATGCAGTAGGCCAGGGGAGAGAGTTTATTAATTTCTGATGAAATATTGGTGATGATGGAAGGTGCTCAGAGGTTATGGCGGTAGTGTTTTAAACCGCGTGGGCGAAGGAATTGGCAGGCGAATCATCAAGATGGTTTTGCAGTTGGCGGTCGTATTTACAGCTAATTTGGCTGTACTAGCTGCAGCACTGCCGGGGAAAGCTTCTGGATTGGAAGTGACATAAAAACTCTTACCTTGGCACGTGGGACATAACCATTCTACGTTACGCACAAAACTATCCACTCCGACACACATGTACTGGTGCCATTCCTTGCAGCGATCGCAGCACATCATGTTATCTGCCGAATCTGGTTTAACACACGAGCGGCAGTTGTAATCTTCTTGGGCTGTTCTGCCGTTGGCCATCGATTGCCTACGTCTGTTCCCTGGTGCATTTGGCAGCTGCTGCGATTGTGTGTTCCCCTTCTTAGATGACATGTTGCCCAGAAATCCGAACGATTGGTGAAATTAAATTGTAAAATGTTGTCGCGGCTTAGCGGCAACCGAAGATGAATAATTGGACAACCTCCAAATTGGGCAGGTTACAATTTCTTTATTTTATTAAATTTGGGTTAAAAACAGCATTAAATCATGTTAATCTATGAATTACTACTTACAATGTCTTCTTCGTTTTACAGATTATACTTCTTAGATAATAGTTGCTTGGATTCCTTTTTTTATTTTATTTTTGTGAAAATTGCTTTGAATTGAACATTCGGCAGTAATGCGGTCTAAAACCAAAAAGAAACCCGAAGCTTTTGCCTGTCTGTTTCCGGGGAGATTTCGATGAGTTTTTTTACTCTTCGATGAGATTTTTTACTCTTCGATGAGTTTACGGTTGGTACTACCTACTTTGCTAGGGCACCCTGACATCGGCCGTAACAGAGCTATTCCTTGTTTCTTTATTCAATGGCCCAAAGTTGAATATATAGTTATTCAGTAACTTACGGTAATCGGGAATGCATTATTTTTTCCGTGTAACTGACGACAAGCGCCCTAGCAACACGATTTCAACCGGAACGCAACCAGTAGCCCCGTACTAATTTAACTGTTGTATGTATGTGTTAATTTTATATAAAATCGCTACGCAAAGTAGTTCGGAAGGTTTTGTCGTTTGTCCACTAAAGGGATCTGTCGTAGGTGAAAATTTATAAAGAAGGAACTTAAGTAAAAAATAATTTTTAAACACGTAAATATGGCACAAAAAAAAACTGTTTTGCTGAAAACAAATTAAATGAAAATCAAACAACAGTTTTCATTCACAAAGTGAACGTAAAAGTTTATTTTCCTCGTGTAACTAGCAATGTGCAACTATTTTGGGTGTAGTACATATTGCATCCGAAAATTCTGAAAAGGAAATAGCCATGTGTAGTGTAGTCTGCGTAGTGTATTTTTTCAGTTTCTTTTTGTAGTTAAAAATTTCCAGACTGTTTAAAATCGTGCAAAGTTCTTGGAAAATAGCTGGTTTGTTGTTCTATTACTACCTGGGCTGCTCCAAATTCGTGACAATAAAACACTCGTCCTTTTTTCGAGTTTCGATATTTTATTTGTTTGATAAAGGCAGGAGATAAAAGTATTTATTTATATACCAAAGTATATAATTTTCTGGTTGCAAGAAATAAGACACAAATGTAGAAAAATGCCCAGTGCTCCCCCATTATTTTCTTTTGACGAAGAACACAGTATTGTTCCTTTTGTTTAATTTTGACAGATTGGTAAATTTTGAGTTACATTTGTTATCAATTATTTCCTCTTGTCAATATTTGTTTCCCCTTGATATTTATTTGCAAACGTGTTATTAGGCCTGCCAATTGTCCACGCTCCTATTATGGTTCAAGAGTTTTCACAATTTGGTTTTGTCTTTGTTTAAACGTCAATTATGAATACGAACCTCAAGTAACCAAGTTTTATAGTTTCACGGTATTGTTTTTTTGTAAAGTGTGTGATGTTAGTAAAATATGAGCAGTTTGTGACTTGCATCTTGTTTCTAATCCACAGAAAAGAAATTAAGTCAAGGTTTGAGCGGCAAGTATCTCAAAAAAAAAAAACACACTTGGAAAGGCCTTGGGACAGGAGCCACATCAAATGTCGAACATGATTGCGTAAGGTGAGTGCCTTTCAAAATAAAAACACAAGGAAGTTCTCTAAACTGCTTCCATCTCAAGTACAATAACGAATGCCGGGTAAAGTTGACTTTTTTATAACAATTATCCTTCCAGTAGTCAACCGTTTTTTCGTGGTTAGACAGACAAGAATGACTAGTATGGTATTATATAGTAGACAACATGAAAGGTGCCTAAAGAAAAATGGGGAATACATTATAATAATAAGGCTGGCATCAGTATCCCGGTGTCAAACTTGAGCGAAACGTTCGGGGTGAGTACGGTTAAGAACGCATTTTTAACAACGGTTTCATTGTTATCTCCAAAAACATTTTATAATGTTAATTAACTACCGCGATTACCTCAAGAGTTATACCGTCAATGTTTTCAAAATTGAAAGACATGCGTCGTAAGAGCCCTGCGTCAAACGTTCGCGCCAGTCAGCGTGGCTTCCTTTAAATACATTTAATATCAACACTGCCCCCCACAATCAGTCCAATATCATCTTCTGAATAAGACTTCATCTAATGCGATCTTTTCTTCTTATAACCAAGCATACTGGATACGATTTTTTTTCGGCACATAAGATTCTCGGTTGAATCGTTTCTGAGAGGCTATTTGTTGCCGCCCATTACATTAGGGATCTTGCCCATATACTAACTTACTTATAATGGCGCTATAGTCCGGGTGGACAGGGCCTCAGCCAACAAACATCGCCAGCCAGCTAGCCCTCTCCTGTTTTGCATGCGAAGCTTGTTGTTGCCGATTTCGCAGGCAGCGGGTATTTTCCATCCAGTTGATTTTTAAGCATTTTTAACAATTTTACTTCCTGGGCCACAAGGGTCCTTGTGTATCAGTGCAAGGGACAAGACCACCACCTCAAAATTTATTAACACAATCTTCATAAGACTACGACTTGGTCATACAATTTCCACCCAGCAATACCTCTTTCGCAAGGAAAATCCGCCCACATGCCAAACATGTGGAAATCGCATCGACATTCACCATCTCTTAAACCTACTCAACTACCCAGCCAGAACTACTCACCAAAGCTCAACATCTATTTATAAAACCCTGGAATACACCAGCCACGAAAATATACATGAAATTCATTCTTTTGGCACAAGAAATAATATTGTTATCTAATTTTTCTCTATATGGTATATATTTGCATTGTAAATTTTACATTACACGAAATTATCTCTAAGTTAGTATTAAGTTTTCTCAGAGCCGAAAGCCCTGGTAGCTTGCGCTCTTTCTCTTCATTGTTAACATTGTAATATCAATTATATGTTAATAAATTATAATAATAATAATACATCCTGGGCCAATTATATTAACAAAAAAAAAAAAAAACTATTTCAACTGTTATGAATTTTATTGCAGAATGATGACGTCCGTTTATTGTTTGCGAGCTGAACATAAGATGATCACACAACTTGAACTTATTGAGCCAATTTGGGCTAGCCAACGACATCCACTATCGCCAGTCAATGTTCAGAACGATCAAAAACATGTGCTATAAAATAAAAAACAAGTCGACAGCCATTTAAATTTTTGGAGAGGTATATTAATTATGGAATAATTCGTTTACAAATAATGTATTTCGGGCAATGAACTTTAATCAAAGTTCAAAGCAGCAGAAAGTTTTGTTTGAAGCAGAAGAAAGTGTTATTGCTAAAGAATGTTGTGAGGACGTGAAGATAAAAAGTAAAAACGAAGATTTGCGTCACCAAAACCCAATTTTGTTAACAACAAAACTTGATCACAACAAAATAAGTAAAAAAGAAAATACAAACCCTATAAGGTTTAACGTATTGAATGGCATATTCAGCGGACGGTCTTTGGAAAATATACAGAAAGTAAACTCTGCAGTGTCTGATTCCACACGCACTGTACCTCTCACGGCAATAACATTGTTGTCACCGATAACAACAACATCGCAATGGAATGACCAATGCTTTTGGCTGCACTTTCATCAACACAGCGACACAAAGAATCTGTTTAGAGGACAGCACGATTACGGGAAAAAACAAAGAGATAATCCAAAAGGAACCCCGTTTTCCCGTTCATTGTACAATATTTCCAGTGTGGGACTAAGTAATCACCACCGTTTGGCGTTAGATGAGCAAATAACTAAGCAAAAAGGGGACCTCGAAGACTGTAATAGCTACCAATCGGAAGCACCTCAGCTTAATGGAACAATCTCTCTGTCAACTAACCTTCCAGTTTGCCGTCAGTCGCATGCGAATTGCAAGTGGAATGCCCCTCCGTCATTAGTTCAATCATCAACAACATCCTCATCGCTTACTACACTTAATGAAGAACAAAGTTGTAACGATCTTTTTCCACATTCTATTTTTCATTTGCCTTCCTTTCAAAGTAACATAAGATTGGATCGATCATTGACCCCGATAGTAAACTTCTCAAAACTATCACGTGTTTCACTACCATCGATTTTATCTTACGAACATTATATTTTAGATGACTACAACAATGAGAGAACTTTCCACAAATCAGATAGTATTGTAGAAGGTGCAGACCGTTGTAGAGCTAGCATTGACTACACGTTTGAAGAACAGTGGAGCGCGAGGCGATTCAGATCTCTAGACGATGCCGAAACTTCTTCACTTGCAAGCATAATAGGAGATAACAATAGAAATTATAAAAAAAATCTATGTGGACTGTTTACTTGTGATCAGGATAGATCTAACGAAATGTTGGATTCATCTCTATCAGAACGTCATCAATCACAGCCAACCCAACAATCAAACCCACAAAATCACATCCGTCGAAGCACTCAAAATTCTCATAATACCAAGGTGAACCTGTATCCTGATAAAGTTAATGAGCAAGCAGAAATTGATACCATCATCTCATCAGAAATCATTCAGGCCAAAAATACATCGATATCCCTGCCTCCTCACAAAAGCTCTGTCGTTCTGCCTAATTTAATAAATAACAATATTTTGGAAAACGGAACTAAAGGTAACAGTAGTCCAAGAACTTCAAATTCCTCTCCACACGTGTGTAACAATAACACAATTCGTACAGTCCAAAACTGCAACACTACAATTACGAGCTCCGACATAAGTGGAAAAATGGTTGGTACAGAACATGCTCAACAGCAGCTGCAACCGCACCAGCTTCATCATCACCATCCACCACCACACCTGCCGGCTGTGGCATCTGCTGTTGGAAGTGTTCCTGCTCCAACAAACAACAGAAGCAGTAGTTCAGTACTGAGTCATCAGTCGTTATCCCATCTTAACGTCGAAGCGTCTGCATCGGGAACAATTACTAACTGTAGTAATAGCAATGGCCACCAACGTAATCACCAATCAATATCGATAGAGGGAAACAATGGACTGATAGATGAGACCGACCCAGCGTTGTCTGGAACTTACATAACATCAACCGCAAGCACGTCGCTCTCTTCAATAGGTGAGGTTTTAGATTAAAAAAATTCGCCTTTCTGTTTTCAAACTGTTAAGTTTCATGGTTATCGAGTTGTTATGGCACATTTTAGGAATGAGAAATAACTTGGTTTTTTGTTTTAGCTACTTGCAATTCATCTTCAATGCCTGATAACGTTATTTGCGGTAGTGGAAATGGAGCCGCGCCAATGCCCAACTCTGCTGACACTTCGCCACAAGCCAGATGCGTCCACTCATCGGCAACCTCGACTACTTTTTCATCAGCGACAACATCTGGAACAATACCTGCAAGCGCTAATTCTACAAGCTTGGTACGCGTTGACGGAAGCACATATCCATTTCACGAGCAAATCATTATGTCAGGGCAGCTAAAGTGTGCTTTGCAAGAAAAGCCAAAGCCCCTAGTTGTATCGCCACAACAAGTTATGGTCTTGTATCTACATAAATTGACACCATATGAACGTACTGAAATATTGGCATACCCACAAATTTATTTCATTGGTGCAAACGCTAAGAAGAGACCCGGGATTTTCGGACCGAATAACTCGGATTACGACAACGACCAAGGTGCCTACATTCACATACCACACGACCATGTTGCATACCGATACGAAGTCCTTAAAATAATAGGCAAGGGTAGTTTTGGGCAAGTGGTTAAAGCGTACGATCACAAGACACACGAACATGTCGCCTTAAAAATGGTGCGTAACGAGAAACGTTTTCATCGGCAGGCACAGGAGGAAATAAGAATACTTCATCATTTACGCAAGCAAGACAAGTATAACACCATGAACATAATTCATATGTACGACTACTTCACGTTTCGCAACCATATGTGCATTACATTTGAACTGCTGAATATTAACCTTTACGAACTTATTAAGAAAAATGGCTTCAAAGGCTTTAGTCTACAGCTTGTGCGAAAGTTTGCTCATTCGCTGCTTCAGTGTCTTGACGCTTTGTACAAAAATAAAATTATTCATTGTGATATGAAGCCGGAAAACGTTTTACTGAAACAACAGGGACGATCCGGCATTAAGGTGAACCGTACTTTTAAAATAAAATTCTTAACTTAGATTTAAAAATTTTTTTGTATCTTTTAGGTAATCGACTTTGGATCCTCGTGCTATGAGAATCAGAGAGTATATACTTATATACAATCGCGCTTTTATCGTGCACCTGAAGTAATACTTGGGGCAAAGTACGGCATGGCTATTGATATGTGGTCACTCGGCTGTATTTTGGCTGAGTTGTTATCTGGACATGCTCTATTTCCCGGGGAGAATGAAGACGACCAGCTAGCATGCATAATTGAGGTCCTGGGAATGCCTAATAAGAATATTTTAACCAACGCGAAACGCACGAAGAACTTTTTTAATCCAAAGGGCTATCCGCGATATTGCATGGTGCGGACAATGCCCGACGGAAAAGTGGTACTGACTGGCGGACACTCCCGTCGCGGAAAACCTCGTGGACCACCTTGCTCAAAAAGTTTATCTAAAGCCTTAGATGGGTGCAAAGATCCGCTTTTTCTTAACTTTATTCGGGGCTGCCTTGAATGGGATCCGGAAAAGCGCCTTACGCCCTCTGAAGCCCTCAAACACCCCTGGCTGAGGCGACGTCTTCCACGGCCACCCAATGGCGAACAAAATCAGGTAGCAAGTGGAGGAAGCGGCTGTGTTGGAGGCAATGTTGAGTGCACCAACAGCGAGACAGCTCTGTCAGCAAACGCACTAGTTGTGACAGCATGTGCAAGTCATTCCTCGTCCAGTATTGCGTCCGCGGAAGCCAACGAGCGATGGGTTAGCAGTAGCAGTAGTGCCTGTAACAATACCGCTGGTAAGGCAAAAAACGCAATACAATTAACTTCTTCAGCCGCCAACGGTGGCGGAGGCAGCTCATCATGTAGCAGCTCTAGTAAAACGCCATCATCATACAATCAATACACAATGAGCTTAAATGCTGGCTTAGTCCAATTCAATGGCACGGCTTCAGTTCCTGCTGATCATCTGCCTAAGCTCAGTTTACCTAATAGCTGTGGTGTTACTCTTACTGGCTCTGTAGGCAATCCAACATTTTCATCTCAACAACAGCAGCCACAGGTTCATCAAAGGCATTTATATCATCACAATCACCATCACTATCATCCCCACCCACATCAGCATTCTCATTTGGAGCACACTGTTCAAAATAAAGGTAATGATAACAATACCAATAATAACAATGCCAGTAACAAACACAGAGTTCTTGCTTGCCAATACGACTTGTAGTATTAATTGTAGCTAAGTTGTTCCAATCATAGCTAGGTAACGGAAATATAAATGCATAAAAAGTAAGTCGCGATTTGATGTGGGTTCGTTTTTAGCAAAAATATTTTAGAATTTAAATGCTTACAAAATAAATATTCCCACCGGTCACATAAAAAACTAAAAAAAAATTAGCTTATAATTAAATAGGCAAGTTAACGTTACTTTAAAAGAAAAGTATTTGCGCGTTTTTATTAATTAGAAATCTAACTGGGGTAAACTTTTACCACAGTCTTAAAAACGTATGATCTTAGGGGCAATGGAAAATATCTTCTTTTTTATTTCTCAACTCGAATATAGAATATCTTCGCTTTTCAAGCCCAAAGATTAGCGTTCCCTTCCAAAACAAGTCATTTATGTGCTGCGATCTGTAAAACAAAAGCTTAAAAATATGCAGAAGACAGTTTGTGTATTAGCAGCATCTGAATTATATATCTCACCAAGAATTGGAGACTCCCCATCTACACGCATTCATTGTAAATTTTTTAAACTTACTATATTATCATAAACAACAGCTAATACACTAACAAAGCATTGTCCTTTATTTTATTTCACTTTGCAACAACAAATGTGTACATCTTAAGGAACCTAAAAACCCTGGCTCATAATAAGGACTACTTAAAGTAACAGACAAAGTAAAACCCCCCACACGATCTGTTTGATTTTCTATGTGATTAAGATTGGGCACGGACTGACCCGTTTTAAATAATTTCCTTTAAATAATAAATTTGCTCAGACATTGTGTATTCCATATACATTTCAAAATAACTTTCAAATAATAATACACATATTGTTAGCTAAAAAAATGATAAGAAATAAACTTTTTTATGATGTTGGTCTCATAATTAGGTATACCCTTAAAGAACAGAGTTATAATTACCTAAAATATTTGTTATTAGTTGCAGTTAAATATTACATTTATATAAATTAAGATTACAAGATTTGCACTTATCAGTCCTTATTTAAGTTTTAAATACCTTACAGCAACGGTAGTACCCGCGAATGTTTTTTTTTAATGATTTGTGACATTAAATAACTGTATAGATCTTATCACTGCCGTAAAATAAATCGAATGCAATGCTTTTTCTGTAGTATTGACAGTATGCTTTTGAGCCAATATGTAAAAAGAATTAAAAAAAAAACTAGAGGGTAATGGTACTTTCAGACTTATTTGTGATTTAAACCTCACAGCATTAGAGGACACAAGCAACTGAATTATGTCGCGTGGCGAACATATAAAATATGTTTCTTGTAATGCCGTTGCATGTTAATTTATAGTTATAAAATTAGTAACAAAAAATAAAAGGTTCTTGGATGCAAGAAAAAAACTACTTTGCTCTCTAATAATTTTACGACCCGACTTAAGTCCAGAATTTTTATCGAGAAGTGCTGCATTGTTTTTTTTTATTATTATATATATATATTTTTTTTAAATTGAAAATACATAGTTCATTTATAAAAAAAATCATATAACCGTGTCTTACTAAGCCCTAATACATTATTAAATTTAAGATCTTGTTTAAGAAAAATTCGCTTAGCAGTAAGTCGTTTAGCCTAGAAGAAATCAGAAACCCTAGAGATAAGACACACAAGCAAAGAAGTAAACAAAATTACATTTGTGATATCTTCTTAAAAATAACACTATGTTAATTGTACAATTTGTAAATTAAAACAAAAAACGATCTAGAATGTATGTATGTATTGTTGTTTTTTGGTTAATTTTATAATTGAATGAAAAACTGCCTGATTTTGGATGCTTTTCATGTGAGTTATCCTTTTGAATTTAATACAAATAAAACTCTTAAGTGTAATTTTTAGCACAATCAAACGAAAGCCGTTTATATATGCAGTGTATGATAAGTCTTATGTTTTTAGTGTAAATATCGCAAGAAGTTCAACTCCTTATTGAGTTCCTCTCCTTTTATCCATGTATCGGTTTTCCTATATTCAATTTAATTCATCCCATATGAGATTAATTATTTATTTAACGTTTTGCAAATGATCTCATTCTATGCAGACAAATTTAATTATTGAACATAAGAGTCCAATCACAAAACGGTTCACGTTATGTAAGAACTTTTGTTTCAGTGAACACGCTGAAAAAACTGTCGCTTTTTATAACTAGTCTACAGTTACATTTCTGGTTCATTTTCTGCTTAACAGTTTATTTGAAATTAAGTTGTTTAATCAAACACCAGACCGATGACACGAAAAAAGTGTCCAGACATATTGCGTTCCATGCAGTCGAAATAAATATAAGATGTCTGGAAGAATGGTTATTAGTTGCAAATCACAGAGAATATCTGCCAGACTGTGTTTTGATATGACGTGATTACACCACCTATATCAACAATGTAGTCAATGTAGTCAATGTGGTCTTGTTTGAAAGCTTATGAATTTGAAATCAATAAAATTCAATTTAGTGTTCATCCATCAATCGTTATATCGATTGACCAGTCACAGGAGCTAAAGACATCTCAGAATCTCGAAATACCTCGAGATCTGAAATACATCTAGTCAAATATAATCTAGCATCTGAAATAAACACCTTCACTGCTTGAGCTGTTAAAAAGCATGGAGTTTAAAGTTTCAGAAGAACTTAACAAATTGCTTACACCCGTCGTGGCAGACATGAGCGATTTTACAACTATGATTTACAAATATGATTTTACCACTCGACCTTATGCTGTCGTCATTTTTAAATTTTGTCACTATTTTTCAGTATCAAACTATAATCCTATGGAATAATCCCAGTATTTATTCACGTTTCGGGACATTGTTTTCGTGTCACGGTTTCACCAAACATCGGTTAGTCAAATTAACTCGGCTGCAAGTCGTGGGATTTAGAATACCACAAGTTCTGTTAAATTATTATTTAGTTCCAAAAATTAATACGTTTTTATTTTTGTCAAATCCGTCCGTCCGGTTTGGATTTACATCTTCTTGATCTTAGGTGGTAAATATGCTTAAGCCAACTGGTTCTTTCATATCCTAGGGAAATATACACATCCTAGTGTTTCGATCAAGTTCACTTTGTTTTTACTCGCATGTAAGAAATTTGAGAAACTTTATTTTCTAGATATCGAAACCTGTTCCCATAGTTTGCATCTCATATTCCTTGTACGTTATTACGTTAATGAGAATAGAAAAAAACCAACATGGCAAATAAAATGTGCACACAACTTTAAAATCATCATCGAATAAGCAAATAATTTTATTTCAAATCTGTGTTGTATTTGGTTTATAGTTTTAATTGTGATGAGTACTGAGACTTTCTACTGTTTTTTAATGAAATTTGAAAACTCACTCGAATGTCTGATGTTGTTTTAAAACATTAAATACAAAAGTCATAATTAAATGCACAATAAAAAAAAATAATCATGCTTTCATCGATATTATCCACATTCGCTATTTAAATTATATAAATTAACAATGGCAGGAACAGAGAAAAAATCATTAAGTAAGCATAATGCATACAAATATTTACGAAACGACCTTACATTTACATAATACGCGTAACTAAACTGATGTAGAAAAAGTTAAATAATTAATGTTTGTACAGTTATTAAAGTCGAAACTAAAAATAAAGAGTATATACTACAAAATATATTATGTTTTCGTCATGGTGCTAATTTATTTTAGCTAAAAAGTCAGGTAACTTTTGATTTTGATGTCCGAATATTGTGTTGAGAAAAAAAAATCGGCCGAACTCGCTATAAAGAAATATTGGAAGTTCGCAAGTTAAACCACATCCGTAACAGTAGAGAACTTCAAACTACCGGAAACGTGAACCCACATTGGTTGATCTGCTGTTGCCGACTAGTAGCTACACCTAGCTTATGAGGAGGACCCATCTGGCTTAAATGCGCAAATTAGACCATAATGGCATTAGTTCATGTTAAAGCAAGATAAAGTGTGATTACGGCATTTATCATATCTTAAGCGCAGCGCATCAGATGCGATGTGACGACAAGACGTGAAAAGTCATGCAGGTCGCTGAAGGCAGCCATCGAATCACCTTACGGATACAGCCGCTCGATTCACTGAGTTGAATTAAATTTTTTATTGCGTCGTTTTTTTAGGTTACAATTACATTTACAAAGTGTTGGTTATTCTTTAGTTTTGCTTAATAATTCATAACAGTAGTGTATGACTGTCTCTCTCCGTTTCGTCTTATTAAAAAGTAATAAAAGTAGCTTGTTTGAAAATCGCTCTTGCTCATGGAGCTAGTATTGCACTCATTGATAATAAAACAATTAGTTCAGTGCACTCAGTGTACCCACCCCAACGTAATATGTAACTTTACTGCCATTTACTTACCTTAATAATGGAAGGTCTTAATATTTAAGTCAAAATTATTATATGGTCTATTAATAAGATATATTAATTTAAATTCAATTAAATTCTGTTCATTCTTTAAGAGTCATTTTGAGAAAACAAAAACCTGAAAAATTTAACGCGAATTATACCAGTGAAATTGGTTTGAATGGGTGCACTAATTGAAATGAGTGCACTCATTTAAACAGTGCACTCAGCGTCTTTTAAGAGATAAAGTTGTGCATGTTCTGTTTAAAGCAAGCAACCAAGTGAACAAATGAAACCGAACAGTGTTCTTATTTTAGTGTAAGCTAACAGTGTAGTGTACAGTAACTGTCTCTTTTGACATAGACCTCATTCAAACACAAGTCTTGAACATATAATTTTACTGAATAGAGCGCAATGAAGTACTGCACACATTTGAAACGATGAAATGAGTACATTCATGCAGACCTTTATTATGCAAATCGTGTTCGAGAGTCACATAATGAGTTTCATGTCATGCAGAAAAATGCAAACCATGGCGTGCGATGTCTGATTAACATCGGTAGTTATCATGGTACAAGGAATACCAGGTATGCTCTTTATTTTGACAGCTTAAAATTGGTGCTTTATTTTTGCAAAAAGATGGAAACACAATGGAGTTTTTTTTTTTCAAATTATAATTTTATTTACTTTTCTATTCCATTTATCCATTCTAACAATTTTTGTTTAAATTTCTCTTTCTAACATACAGTTTATCTCTATTTGATAGATCCCTATTTGCAAGTTACACACTTAATTATTTCGCGCTTGCTTCATTGAAAAAACCCACAACTTAAAATCCACACAAAAACGCCACACAAGACGCCAAGCGCCTGCTCTTTGTTGTACGGATTATCAGTTGTGGATTGGTGCAAAACTTTCCCCTCTATTTTTCTTGGGTATTATATGAGTATTTTTTTTTTTAATACTAGGGTGGCCGGAGGCTAAAACTCCAAAATCTTTCAAATATACCAATACGCCCATTATAGCAGGTGTATAATACCGAAGTAGCCGATATTGGTTATGCCCGATTTCCACGTGCTAAAAAACCACCCATTTATGAGAGACACTATGAAACTGCCAGAACGCACTTCATAGTAGTAAATTTTCGCTCTCTCATAATTCTTCTTGACTACAACTAAGTTAACTTAAGAAGTAGTTTACGCTTCCGTAGTGTTTATCGCATTGGGTAGGTTGCTATTCAGTGAATGCACCTACTAAAGCCGTTCATTCGTGCGGCTTCAACCTACATCGCTAGATCGAAGGGTCTTGTTCTTTGTAGTCGTTGCTCGTTATTTACATCGTTAAGAGTCTCGTTGAGAGTACGGATCATTTCATTGTTGCAATGATCATGAAGGCGAGCATTTAGCATTCGAGCAAAGTTTGTTACTTCTTCGCTCGCGGTAGCTATTCCTAAATCTCTGTAAATATCACTATTCCTAATATACCATGGAGCATTCACATTTGCTCTTAGTGTCTTGTTTTGGAAAGTCTGGAACATGGACATGTTGCTCGGCTTCGTACAACCCCAAAGTTGTATACCGTATGTCCAAGATGGCTTTAACACCTGCCTGTACAAGAGCAGTTTGTTATATATGCTTAGTTTCGAAAATCTTCCGATAAGCCAATACATTTCCCTGAGCCTAATCTCGAGCTCGTCACGCTTCTTCTTTACGTGTCCAGTGTCATCCCTAGATATTTCGCTTCATTTGCATAAGGTATTTGTGCAGAATTTATGAACAGAGGTAAATTGTTAAGCCTTCTGTAAGTGAAATGCACATGCGTAGACTTGTTCTCGTTAAGAGCGATTCGCCAGGTCTTCGTCCAGACACAAATTCTGTCCAATGCTCGTCGGAGGTTTCTCGTTGATTTCGACTGATTCACCTGTTACGAGGATGGCCGTGTCGTCCGCAAAAGTGGTCACGACTGTCTCGTCATCTAGAGGTATGTCTCTTGTGTAGAGCAGCAACAGGGTCGGACCGAGGACGCTTCCCTGGGCTACGCCAGCCCGAATTTGCTTGAAACTCGAGTATTCACTACTACACCTAACACAAGAGAGAGAGTCTGCTTTCAAGATAATTTTCCAATATTTTAAACATGTTTTCCGGCAAGTTTTGCCGTAGCTTATATTTCAAGCCTTCGTGCCATACCTTGTCGAAGGCTTGCGATACGTCGAGGAAAGCACTTGAACATTTTTTTCCCTTCTAAGGCTTTTTCAATTTCATGCGTTATTCTGTAGACTTGATCTATTGTGGAATGGTTAGGTCTGAAACCGAATTGATGATCCGGGATCAAGCGTCTTTCTGCAATTATTGGTTGTAATCGCTTCAGTAGAAGTTTCTCGAATACTTTCGATATTATCGGCAGAAGCGATATGGGCCTATAAGATTTTTTATCATTTGCACATTTCCCCGGTTTTGGAACCATAATGACTTCAGCAACTTTCCATTGTCTTGGAACGTATAGAAGTTTATCATAACATTTATCATATAAAGTAGCTTGACTAGTGCCTTTTTTGGTAGTTCTTTCAATATTTGGCCAAAGATTAGGTCGTAACCCGGGGCCCTATTATTTTTAAGTTTGCTTATTGTCTGTCGGAGTTCAACTAACGAAACTTTTTTCATTCTAAAGCTATCAGGTTCCGCGTTGTTGTTTTGAACGTCAGCCAACGGCGGACCGTCAAAAGGCTTGAATGTTTCTTCTAAATGTTCAGCAAACAAATTCGCTTTCTCTTTGTCTTCTCTTGCCCATTCGCCGTTAGCTTTTTTTATTGGTGCCGAGTGGATTATAGGTTTCTTGATAGACTTAACTGCTTTCCACAGCGAGTAGTATGAGCTCCTATCCGCCGACAAGCCTTCAAGGCATTCAGTGGTCCACGATTTTTAAAATCTTGCAACATTCCTTTTAGTTTGTTAGAGAGGTGGTTCAATAGGGTTTTGTCGGGGGGGAGCCCTCGTGCCTTGCCTTCTCTTTTCACGAATCAATTTTTCAATTTCGAGCGGATATGTTGTGCGTACTTGCCCGTTGGTGCTAACTGCGTTCTTTTGGGACGAAGTGTTGTTCAAAGCAGCGCTCTGAATTGCTTCAATGAATTGGTCAACTGCGGTTTCTAATTCGAAAGGAGGTTTCAATGGCACATTCAAGCCTACACCCTCCTTACAGTCCTTTCTGAAGGTGTCCCAGTTCATGTTTTTGCTAGCTAATCTAGGAGCTCTTTCTATTTTCGCCAGTCTTCCACCCATCTTCAAGATTACCCCTGAGTGGTCTGAGCAAAGATCATAACACTCTTCGATTCGCGTAAGGTATTTGGGGTACCCCTTAGCGATGAAAAAGTCGACAAGGTCAGGCTTTTTATTCCTATCGGTTGGCCAATATGTTGGCTTACCCGTGGAGAAAAAGTCCACCCCACGTTTCATACTGTTATCTTTTCGACCTGGGGTTCGTCGAATAAAACTCAATTTCACTTTTATGATTTCACAATGAAACAGTTTATTTATCAAACAAAACTTATTTAAATTCAAATCACTCTGTTATTCAACTTTACTACTTAGAATTCAACACGTTATTTCAATTAAATCACTTTTCACTTTATAACCGATTTTAGTCAACGTTTAAAATATAACTGTCCCGTACGAGCCTGTCACCCGTGTATTTATACAAAATTAAGCACCTTCTAGTACGTTCCATACCCCCTTTGGTAATTTTCCATTGGTACTCCTCCGCTGATTTCCAAGAAGGGGAAATCGAAATTCGAACTTCGAATATGACAGCTGCTGTCAGATGACTGGAATGACAGTTCGAGCGGGTGCGTTTGTAGAGTGAATCGATGGGTGCATTCAGGGACTCCTGCGAGTTGTTTTATTTCTTGTCGCCACATAACATTGCCCCCCTCTTAGTTTTGTTCGTCCCGAACAAGTACGTCATCGTTGCTTCCGTGGTAGCGATGTAGGCGATCAACATGGACAACTTTCATCTTCGCTCTTGGTCCTCTTTGGATTCGGAATACGACATCATTGATTTGCGTTACAACTTGGTAGGCACCTTCCCAGTTTTTCTGAAAGCTTTGGCGATCTTCCCTTTTTACGATGTGGGTTGTAGACCCATACCAGATCTTCCTCGTTGAACTCGGGTGCCGTTGCTCGCGCATCGTATCTCGTTTTCATGCGGTCGCTTGCAACTTTTATATTGCTTCTGGTTCTCTGGTGGATGTCATTAATCCTTTCCCTAAGGTCAACCACGTAGTCCTCCTCGCATGTTGGGTCTTCAGTGGGAAATCCGAATTCAAGCTCACTGGGTAGCCTGGCAGTTCGCCCAAATAAAACTTCAGATGGATTATATCCAGTTGTACTGTGAATGGCATTTCGGTAGGCCATGAGGAATAAAGGTATTCGCCGATCCCAATGCCGTTGATTCTCGTCCACGACTTTAGAGAGATGTTCCTTCAGCGTCTTGTTGAAGCTTTCCACCATTCCATCTGATTGTGGGTGAAGAGGTGTGGTCCGTGTCTTCTGTAGTCCGATTGCACTGATGCATTTTACCTCTGGTTTTGACTTTGGGTCCCTTACTAGCAGCACAAGTAATACACTTTCGACACCAGCTCTCAACGTCGCTTCTTGCACTGAGCCAATACAAACGTTCCCGTACCTTTTCCAGGGTTTTGTTGATGCCCAAGTGCCCACCAGATACTCCATTGTGCATTTCCCGCAAAATTTCCTGCACTCTGGACCGTGGAACCACAAGCTGCATCTTACAGGATTTTCCATCCGGCATTTCCCATTTTCTTCGCAGAACGCCATCTTGTACATGGAAAAAGTCCCACTGCGCCCAATATGCCTTTAACGTGGGACTTCTGTCGTATATATCCCTTGAGCTCGGTTTTTCCATAGATTCCTTCCATGCAAGGATTGGCTCAATGTCAGGGTCTTCTTGTTGTGCGTTGCGGAGTTCCTCAGTACTCCAACCTTCTACAGGTTCGGCTCTTATTCTCTGAATAGAAACACCTTCGTCCTTTTCCTCTTGTCGCACACAATGCTTACAATTGGGCTCACATGGCCTCCAGGATAACGCGTCCGCGTTGCAGTGCAGCCTTCCTTTGCGATGTTGTATCTCGAAGTCAAAAGCCTGCAATCGCTCGATCCATCTTGCGACTTGTCCCTCAGGATTTTTGAACTGAAGTAACCATTTGAGAGCGGCGTGGTCTGTACGCAAGATGAACTTTTGGCCACTCAGGTACTTCTGGGAATGTTTCGTTGCCAATATTAGAGCAAGGAGTTCTCGCCTGGTAACGCAGTAATTTCTCTCTGGTCGGGTTAAAACTTTGCTGAAGTATGCAACCACTTTCTCATGGCCTTCGTGCATTTGCGACAACACTGCACCAACACCCACATTGCTAGCGTCTGCGTCCACAATAAATGTCTTGCCAGGAATGGGGTAAGCTGGTATTGGTGCTTCGCAAAGTCGCTGGTGTTGAAAGCTTCTTTCGCACTCACCTGACCATTTAAATTGTCTTCCTTTCTCAGTGAGCTGGTGCAGACACTTTGCGATGCCGGCGAAATGCTTGACGAACCTCCTCCGAGAAAGCTCCTTAGCTGGTGTTTGTCTTTGGGAACTGGCCAACTTCTCACAGCTTCGATTTTCTCTGGATAAGTCTTCACGCCATCCGTCGATATCACATGCCCCAGATGCTTTACTTCTGCTTTGAAGAGCGCACACTTCTTTGGATTGAGCTTTAAGTGTGCTGCTCGAAGTCGTGAGAAGACCTCCCTCAAGTTGTTGCGATGTTCTGCAAACGTCTTTCCCAAAACGATGACGTCATCCAAATATACCAGGCAGGTTTTCCACGTCAGACCATGTAAGACACGTTCCATAAGACGCTCAAAGGTGGCCGGAGCGTTACACAGACCAAATGGCATTACTGTAAACTGCCAAAGCCCATTGCCAGTTGTGAAAGCGGTCTTCTCTTTGTCTTCTGGATGGATCTGTACCTGCCAGTAGCCACTTTTCAGGTCGAGAGTGGAAAACCATTTTGCTCCAGAGAGTGTGTCCAATGTGTCATCTATTCGAGGTAAAGGGTAGCTGTCCTTCTTTGTGACATCATTAAGCCTCCGGTAATCCACGCAGAATCGAGTGCTGCCTTCCTTCTTTTTCACCAGTACAACAGGCGACGCCCACGGACTTTTCGAGCTTTCGATCAAACCTTCTTTTTCCATGGTCGATATCATCTCGGCGGCCTCATCCTGTTTAGCCAACGGAAGTCGTCTGGCAGGTTGGCGAATTGGTCTAGCATCTCCGGTGTCTATGCGGTGTTGTACTAAGTGTGTTCGACCATAGTCTCCATCCTGTGAGGCAAATATATCAGCAAACTCGCCAATGAGATTTTCCGCTATGGTTTGCTGCTCCTGATTTAGCTCACAGTCTCCAAGTATAGTCTTACATACCTCAGCCAATTTTGATGGAGTGACAGGACTTGTAGGCTCACTCTCAGCTACTGTCGAAATGGCTGCAACGGGCACACATCTTCCGATCATCTCTCCTTGTCTGAGCTTAACGGTGCGCTTATTTGGGTTCATCAGTCTTACCGGCACCATGTTGTTCTTGGGCTCTGCAAGAATTTTTCCCACGACGTAACTTTTAAATTCACTTTTGTTATCTGGCTCGATGAGATAGAATCGGTGGTTCCCAGGATCACCCTCCAAACGTGTCCAAAGAACTGTCTCTGAAGAGGGCCGCAGAAGTTCATCGCTTCCCATTATCACCCGAAGATTCACAGCGTTGTCGTTTCCGTATACCATTGGGATCTCGACGGTTCGATACCTTAGCACCTGCATTCGAAGGTCAAGAATTACCTCGTGTGCCTTCATAAAGTCCACTCCAATGATGCATTCGTCGCATATGTCGGCTACCAAGAATGCATGTGAAAAGGTCAATCCCTCTAGTTGTATCTGTAGCTGCACCTCCCCGTATACTTTGGCCGCTTCTCCTGTAGCTGTCTTCAGACTGTAGCAGCTGGTGTTATGTAGCCAGGACGTCTGAACAAGGTCTCTTCGGATGATGGAGGCCGTGGCACCTGTGTCAATAGTGGCCATGCATTTTCTGTTGGCGATGATTGCCTCTACTGTCAGACTCTTGTTGCAGCGTTTTGTTTGCGAGACTTGGATGATGGTTCTGGGGGCGTCGATTCCATCAACCAACTTCTGCCCCGACATCCTGCCAGATGCTTCTTCATTCTGTCTCCTTCTAGCGCAATGTGGGCAACCCGCTTGTCTAGCTGAAGCTCGGCACTGTCGCTGCAGGCGTCCCAGTTTGTTACAGTTCCAGCATCTCATTTGTCCCCGAGTGGTGTTCGTGTTTTGCCTTTCGATGTCGACGCGTTGACATAAGCTTGGTTGGCCGCTTCAATTGTTAGGGCAAATCAAATTGCCTCTTATAAATCGGCCATGACGTTTGACCATCAAAAACAGGAGGCTGCATTTCTTTACGCCGTGGACTGTCGGGCAAACATTCTCGCACTTTCTGTTTCTTAACCAACTCCAGCTCCTTAGCCAGCTGTTCTACTTCCGATTTGACTTCAGTGAACTGTTCCTCCACGCTTTCAATTTTTCGATCCATCGTTTAGAACTTTTCCTTAAAAAGTGAATTCTGGGAATCGAGTTTGCTTTCTAGAACTTTTTTCTCCTCATCGAACTTAGTATCTAGCTTGTCGAACTTTTCTTCGAGAGCTTTCGTTTGTTCTTTCTGGCCGCTCGGCAGCTTCTCGAATTTCTCGTCCAGATTTCCGAACTTTTCCAAAAGCAACTCCATGAAAGTAGGCATTTCATCGGCAGTACTTACTGTGCTTTGTTGCTGTCCTTCTTGAACTTCAAACAGCATCGTGTCTGGGTCTCCACCTTCCTCGGTAATAGCGTCCTGAAGTCGGAGCAACAATTCCCTTTTGAGCCCCGAAGTCTGGAGGTTTCTTTTACTCAATTCTGCTTTTAACTCAGCTGTTGTCAATTGTTCAATTTTTCGACCCATTTTTAATTCTCTTCACACAATTTTCACAACACAATCAGTTTATGTTTTATATCTGTTCAGACAAATTTAATTATTGAACATAAGAGTCCAATCACAAAACGGTTCACGTTATGTAAGAACTTTTGTTTCAGTGAACACGCTGAAAAAACTGTCGCTTTTTATAACTAGTCTACAGTTACATTTCTGGTTCATTTTCTGCTTAACAGTTTATTTGAAATTAAGTTGTTTAATCAAACACCAGACCGATGACACGAAAAAAGTGTCCAGACATATTGCGTTCCATGCAGTCGAAATAAATATAAGATGTCTGGAAGAATGGTTATTAGTTGCAAATCACAGAGAATATCTGCCAGACTGTGTTTTGATATGACGTGATTACACCACCTATATCAACAATGTAGTCAATGTAGTCAATGTGGTCTTGTTTGAAAGCTTATGAATTTGAAATCAATAAAATTCAATTTAGTGTTCATCCATCAATCGTTATATCGATTGACCAGTCACAGGAGCTAAAGACATCTCAGAATCTCGAAATACCTCGAGATCTGAAATACATCTAGTCAAATATAATCTAGCATCTGAAATAAACACCTTCACTGCTTGAGCTGTTAAAAAGCATGGAGTTTAAAGTTTCAGAAGAACTTAACAAATTGCTTACACCCGTCGTGGCAGACATGAGCGATTTTACAACTATGATTTACAAATATGATTTTACCACTCGACCTTATGCTGTCGTCATTTTTAAATTTTGTCACTATTTTTCAGTATCAAACTATAATCCTATGGAATAATCCCAGTATTTATTCACGTTTCGGGACATTGTTTTCGTGTCACGGTTTCACCAAACATCGGTTAGTCAAATTAACTCGGCTGCAAGTCGTGGGATTTAGAATACCACAAGTTCTGTTAAATTATTATTTAGTTCCAAAAATTAATACGTTTTTATTTTTGTCAAATCCGTCCGTCCGGTTTGGATTTACATCTTCTTGATCTTAGGTGGTAAATATGCTTAAGCCAACTGGTTCTTTCATATCCTAGGGAAATATACACATCCTAGTGTTTCGATCAAGTTCACTTTGTTTTTACTCGCATGTAAGAAATTTGAGAAACTTTATTTTCTAGATATCGAAACCTGTTCCCATAGTTTGCATCTCATATTCCTTGTACGTTATTACGTTAATGAGAATAGAAAAAAACCAACATGGCAAATAAAATGTGCACACAACTTTAAAATCATCATCGAATAAGCAAATAATTTTATTTCAAATCTGTGTTGTATTTGGTTTATAGTTTTAATTGTGATGAGTACTGAGACTTTCTACTGTTTTTTAATGAAATTTGAAAACTCACTCGAATGTCTGATGTTGTTTTAAAACATTAAATACAAAAGTCATAATTAAATGCACAATAAAAAAAAATAATCATGCTTTCATCGATATTATCCACATTCGCTATTTAAATTATATAAATTAACAATGGCAGGAACAGAGAAAAAATCATTAAGTAAGCATAATGCATACAAATATTTACGAAACGACCTTACATTTACATAATACGCGTAACTAAACTGATGTAGAAAAAGTTAAATAATTAATGTTTGTACAGTTATTAAAGTCGAAACTAAAAATAAAGAGTATATACTACAAAATATATTATGTTTTCGTCATGGTGCTAATTTATTTTAGCTAAAAAGTCAGGTAACTTTTGATTTTGATGTCCGAATATTGTGTTGAGAAAAAAAAATCGGCCGAACTCGCTATAAAGAAATATTGGAAGTTCGCAAGTTAAACCACATCCGTAACAGTAGAGAACTTCAAACTACCGGAAACGTGAACCCACATTGGTTGATCTGCTGTTGCCGACTAGTAGCTACACCTAGCTTATGAGGAGGACCCATCTGGCTTAAATGCGCAAATTAGACCATAATGGCATTAGTTCATGTTAAAGCAAGATAAAGTGTGATTACGGCATTTATCATATCTTAAGCGCAGCGCATCAGATGCGATGTGACGACAAGACGTGAAAAGTCATGCAGGTCGCTGAAGGCAGCCATCGAATCACCTTACGGATACAGCCGCTCGATTCACTGAGTTGAATTAAATTTTTTATTGCGTCGTTTTTTTAGGTTACAATTACATTTACAAAGTGTTGGTTATTCTTTAGTTTTGCTTAATAATTCATAACAGTAGTGTATGACTGTCTCTCTCCGTTTCGTCTTATTAAAAAGTAATAAAAGTAGCTTGTTTGAAAATCGCTCTTGCTCATGGAGCTAGTATTGCACTCATTGATAATAAAACAATTAGTTCAGTGCACTCAGTGTACCCACCCCAACGTAATATGTAACTTTACTGCCATTTACTTACCTTAATAATGGAAGGTCTTAATATTTAAGTCAAAATTATTATATGGTCTATTAATAAGATATATTAATTTAAATTCAATTAAATTCTGTTCATTCTTTAAGAGTCATTTTGAGAAAACAAAAACCTGAAAAATTTAACGCGAATTATACCAGTGAAATTGGTTTGAATGGGTGCACTAATTGAAATGAGTGCACTCATTTAAACAGTGCACTCAGCGTCTTTTAAGAGATAAAGTTGTGCATGTTCTGTTTAAAGCAAGCAACCAAGTGAACAAATGAAACCGAACAGTGTTCTTATTTTAGTGTAAGCTAACAGTGTAGTGTACAGTAACTGTCTCTTTTGACATAGACCTCATTCAAACACAAGTCTTGAACATATAATTTTACTGAATAGAGCGCAATGAAGTACTGCACACATTTGAAACGATGAAATGAGTACATTCATGCAGACCTTTATTATGCAAATCGTGTTCGAGAGTCACATAATGAGTTTCATGTCATGCAGAAAAATGCAAACCATGGCGTGCGATGTCTGATTAACATCGGTAGTTATCATGGTACAAGGAATACCAGGTATGCTCTTTATTTTGACAGCTTAAAATTGGTGCTTTATTTTTGCAAAAAGATGGAAACACAATGGAGTTTTTTTTTTCAAATTATAATTTTATTTACTTTTCTATTCCATTTATCCATTCTAACAATTTTTGTTTAAATTTCTCTTTCTAACATACAGTTTATCTCTATTTGATAGATCCCTATTTGCAAGTTACACACTTAATTATTTCGCGCTTGCTTCATTGAAAAAACCCACAACTTAAAATCCACACAAAAACGCCACACAAGACGCCAAGCGCCTGCTCTTTGTTGTACGGATTATCAGTTGTGGATTGGTGCAAAACTTTCCCCTCTATTTTTCTTGGGTATTATATGAGTATTTTTTTTTTTAATACTAGGGTGGCCGGAGGCTAAAACTCCAAAATCTTTCAAATATACCAATACGCCCATTATAGCAGGTGTATAATACCGAAGTAGCCGATATTGGTTATGCCCGATTTCCACGTGCTAAAAAACCACCCATTTATGAGAGACACTATGAAACTGCCAGAACGCACTTCATAGTAGTAAATTTTCGCTCTCTCATAATTCTTCTTGACTACAACTAAGTTAACTTAAGAAGTAGTTTACGCTTCCGTAGTGTTTATCGCATTGGGTAGGTTGCTATTCAGTGAATGCACCTACTAAAGCCGTTCATTCGTGCGGCTTCAACCTACATCGCTAGATCGAAGGGTCTTGTTCTTTGTAGTCGTTGCTCGTTATTTACATCGTTAAGAGTCTCGTTGAGAGTACGGATCATTTCATTGTTGCAATGATCATGAAGGCGAGCATTTAGCATTCGAGCAAAGTTTGTTACTTCTTCGCTCGCGGTAGCTATTCCTAAATCTCTGTAAATATCACTATTCCTAATATACCATGGAGCATTCACATTTGCTCTTAGTGTCTTGTTTTGGAAAGTCTGGAACATGGACATGTTGCTCGGCTTCGTACAACCCCAAAGTTGTATACCGTATGTCCAAGATGGCTTTAACACCTGCCTGTACAAGAGCAGTTTGTTATATATGCTTAGTTTCGAAAATCTTCCGATAAGCCAATACATTTCCCTGAGCCTAATCTCGAGCTCGTCACGCTTCTTCTTTACGTGTCCAGTGTCATCCCTAGATATTTCGCTTCATTTGCATAAGGTATTTGTGCAGAATTTATGAACAGAGGTAAATTGTTAAGCCTTCTGTAAGTGAAATGCACATGCGTAGACTTGTTCTCGTTAAGAGCGATTCGCCAGGTCTTCGTCCAGACACAAATTCTGTCCAATGCTCGTCGGAGGTTTCTCGTTGATTTCGACTGATTCACCTGTTACGAGGATGGCCGTGTCGTCCGCAAAAGTGGTCACGACTGTCTCGTCATCTAGAGGTATGTCTCTTGTGTAGAGCAGCAACAGGGTCGGACCGAGGACGCTTCCCTGGGCTACGCCAGCCCGAATTTGCTTGAAACTCGAGTATTCACTACTACACCTAACACAAGAGAGAGAGTCTGCTTTCAAGATAATTTTCCAATATTTTAAACATGTTTTCCGGCAAGTTTTGCCGTAGCTTATATTTCAAGCCTTCGTGCCATACCTTGTCGAAGGCTTGCGATACGTCGAGGAAAGCACTTGAACATTTTTTTCCCTTCTAAGGCTTTTTCAATTTCATGCGTTATTCTGTAGACTTGATCTATTGTGGAATGGTTAGGTCTGAAACCGAATTGATGATCCGGGATCAAGCGTCTTTCTGCAATTATTGGTTGTAATCGCTTCAGTAGAAGTTTCTCGAATACTTTCGATATTATCGGCAGAAGCGATATGGGCCTATAAGATTTTTTATCATTTGCACATTTCCCCGGTTTTGGAACCATAATGACTTCAGCAACTTTCCATTGTCTTGGAACGTATAGAAGTTTATCATAACATTTATCATATAAAGTAGCTTGACTAGTGCCTTTTTTGGTAGTTCTTTCAATATTTGGCCAAAGATTAGGTCGTAACCCGGGGCCCTATTATTTTTAAGTTTGCTTATTGTCTGTCGGAGTTCAACTAACGAAACTTTTTTCATTCTAAAGCTATCAGGTTCCGCGTTGTTGTTTTGAACGTCAGCCAACGGCGGACCGTCAAAAGGCTTGAATGTTTCTTCTAAATGTTCAGCAAACAAATTCGCTTTCTCTTTGTCTTCTCTTGCCCATTCGCCGTTAGCTTTTTTTATTGGTGCCGAGTGGATTATAGGTTTCTTGATAGACTTAACTGCTTTCCACAGCGAGTAGTATGAGCTCCTATCCGCCGACAAGCCTTCAAGGCATTCAGTGGTCCACGATTTTTAAAATCTTGCAACATTCCTTTTAGTTTGTTAGAGAGGTGGTTCAATAGGGTTTTGTCGGGGGGGAGCCCTCGTGCCTTGCCTTCTCTTTTCACGAATCAATTTTTCAATTTCGAGCGGATATGTTGTGCGTACTTGCCCGTTGGTGCTAACTGCGTTCTTTTGGGACGAAGTGTTGTTCAAAGCAGCGCTCTGAATTGCTTCAATGAATTGGTCAACTGCGGTTTCTAATTCGAAAGGAGGTTTCAATGGCACATTCAAGCCTACACCCTCCTTACAGTCCTTTCTGAAGGTGTCCCAGTTCATGTTTTTGCTAGCTAATCTAGGAGCTCTTTCTATTTTCGCCAGTCTTCCACCCATCTTCAAGATTACCCCTGAGTGGTCTGAGCAAAGATCATAACACTCTTCGATTCGCGTAAGGTATTTGGGGTACCCCTTAGCGATGAAAAAGTCGACAAGGTCAGGCTTTTTATTCCTATCGGTTGGCCAATATGTTGGCTTACCCGTGGAGAAAAAGTCCACCCCACGTTTCATACTGTTATCTTTTCGACCTGGGGTTCGTCGAATAAAACTCAATTTCACTTTTATGATTTCACAATGAAACAGTTTATTTATCAAACAAAACTTATTTAAATTCAAATCACTCTGTTATTCAACTTTACTACTTAGAATTCAACACGTTATTTCAATTAAATCACTTTTCACTTTATAACCGATTTTAGTCAACGTTTAAAATATAACTGTCCCGTACGAGCCTGTCACCCGTGTATTTATACAAAATTAAGCACCTTCTAGTACGTTCCATACCCCCTTTGGTAATTTTCCATTGGTACTCCTCCGCTGATTTCCAAGAAGGGGAAATCGAAATTCGAACTTCGAATATGACAGCTGCTGTCAGATGACTGGAATGACAGTTCGAGCGGGTGCGTTTGTAGAGTGAATCGATGGGTGCATTCAGGGACTCCTGCGAGTTGTTTTATTTCTTGTCGCCACATAACATTGCCCCCCTCTTAGTTTTGTTCGTCCCGAACAAGTACGTCATCGTTGCTTCCGTGGTAGCGATGTAGGCGATCAACATGGACAACTTTCATCTTCGCTCTTGGTCCTCTTTGGATTCGGAATACGACATCATTGATTTGCGTTACAACTTGGTAGGCACCTTCCCAGTTTTTCTGAAAGCTTTGGCGATCTTCCCTTTTTACGATGTGGGTTGTAGACCCATACCAGATCTTCCTCGTTGAACTCGGGTGCCGTTGCTCGCGCATCGTATCTCGTTTTCATGCGGTCGCTTGCAACTTTTATATTGCTACTGGTTCTCTGGTGGATGTCATTAATCCTTTCCCTAAGGTCAACCACGTAGTCCTCCTCGCATGTTGGGTCTTCAGTGGGAAATCCGAATTCAAGCTCACTGGGTAGCCTGGCAGTTCGCCCAAATAAAACTTCAGATGGATTATATCCAGTTGTACTGTGAATGGCATTTCGGTAGGCCATGAGGAATAAAGGTATTCGCCGATCCCAATGCCGTTGATTCTCGTCCACGACTTTAGAGAGATGTTCCTTCAGCGTCTTGTTGAAGCTTTCCACCATTCCATCTGATTGTGGGTGAAGAGGTGTGGTCCGTGTCTTCTGTAGTCCGATTGCACTGATGCATTTTACCTCTGGTTTTGACTTTGGGTCCCTTACTAGCAGCACAAGTAATACACTTTCGACACCAGCTCTCAACGTCGCTTCTTGCACTGAGCCAATACAAACGTTCCCGTACCTTTTCCAGGGTTTTGTTGATGCCCAAGTGCCCACCAGATACTCCATTGTGCATTTCCCGCAAAATTTCCTGCACTCTGGACCGTGGAACCACAAGCTGCATCTTACAGGATTTTCCATCCGGCATTTCCCATTTTCTTCGCAGAACGCCATCTTGTACATGGAAAAAGTCCCACTGCGCCCAATATGCCTTTAACGTGGGACTTCTGTCGTATATATCCCTTGAGCTCGGTTTTTCCATAGATTCCTTCCATGCAAGGATTGGCTCAATGTCAGGGTCTTCTTGTTGTGCGTTGCGGAGTTCCTCAGTACTCCAACCTTCTACAGGTTCGGCTCTTATTCTCTGAATAGAAACACCTTCGTCCTTTTCCTCTTGTCGCACACAATGCTTACAATTGGGCTCACATGGCCTCCAGGATAACGCGTCCGCGTTGCAGTGCAGCCTTCCTTTGCGATGTTGTATCTCGAAGTCAAAAGCCTGCAATCGCTCGATCCATCTTGCGACTTGTCCCTCAGGATTTTTGAACTGAAGTAACCATTTGAGAGCGGCGTGGTCTGTACGCAAGATGAACTTTTGGCCACTCAGGTACTTCTGGGAATGTTTCGTTGCCAATATTAGAGCAAGGAGTTCTCGCCTGGTAACGCAGTAATTTCTCTCTGGTCGGGTTAAAACTTTGCTGAAGTATGCAACCACTTTCTCATGGCCTTCGTGCATTTGCGACAACACTGCACCAACACCCACATTGCTAGCGTCTGCGTCCACAATAAATGTCTTGCCAGGAATGGGGTAAGCTGGTATTGGTGCTTCGCAAAGTCGCTGGTGTTGAAAGCTTCTTTCGCACTCACCTGACCATTTAAATTGTCTTCCTTTCTCAGTGAGCTGGTGCAGACACTTTGCGATGCCGGCGAAATGCTTGACGAACCTCCTCCGAGAAAGCTCCTTAGCTGGTGTTTGTCTTTGGGAACTGGCCAACTTCTCACAGCTTCGATTTTCTCTGGATAAGTCTTCACGCCATCCGTCGATATCACATGCCCCAGATGCTTTACTTCTGCTTTGAAGAGCGCACACTTCTTTGGATTGAGCTTTAAGTGTGCTGCTCGAAGTCGTGAGAAGACCTCCCTCAAGTTGTTGCGATGTTCTGCAAACGTCTTTCCCAAAACGATGACGTCATCCAAATATACCAGGCAGGTTTTCCACGTCAGACCATGTAAGACAAGTTCCATAAGACGCTCAAAGGTGGCCGGAGCGTTACACAGACCAAATGGCATTACTGTAAACTGCCAAAGCCCATTGCCAGTTGTGAAAGCGGTCTTCTCTTTGTCTTCTGGATGGATCTGTACCTGCCAGTAGCCACTTTTCAGGTCGAGAGTGGAAAACCATTTTGCTCCAGAGAGTGTGTCCAATGTGTCATCTATTCGAGGTAAAGGGTAGCTGTCCTTCTTTGTGACATCATTAAGCCTCCGGTAATCCACGCAGAATCGAGTGCTGCCTTCCTTCTTTTTCACCAGTACAACAGGCGACGCCCACGGACTTTTCGAGCTTTCGATCAAACCTTCTTTTTCCATGGTCGATATCATCTCGGCGGCCTCATCCTGTTTAGCCAACGGAAGTCGTCTGGCAGGTTGGCGAATTGGTCTAGCATCTCCGGTGTCTATGCGGTGTTGTACTAAGTGTGTTCGACCATAGTCTCCATCCTGTGAGGCAAATATATCAGCAAACTCGCCAATGAGATTTTCCGCTATGGTTTGCTGCTCCTGATTTAGCTCACAGTCTCCAAGTATAGTCTTACATACCTCAGCCAATTTTGATGGAGTGACAGGACTTGTAGGCTCACTCTCAGCTACTGTCGAAATGGCTGCAACGGGCACACATCTTCCGATCATCTCTCCTTGTCTGAGCTTAACGGTGCGCTTATTTGGGTTCATCAGTCTTACCGGCACCATGTTGTTCTTGGGCTCTGCAAGAATTTTTCCCACGACGTAACTTTTAAATTCACTTTTGTTATCTGGCTCGATGAGATAGAATCGGTGGTTCCCAGGATCACCCTCCAAACGTGTCCAAAGAACTGTCTCTGAAGAGGGCCGCAGAAGTTCATCGCTTCCCATTATCACCCGAAGATTCACAGCGTTGTCGTTTCCGTATACCATTGGGATCTCGACGGTTCGATACCTTAGCACCTGCATTCGAAGGTCAAGAATTACCTCGTGTGCCTTCATAAAGTCCACTCCAATGATGCATTCGTCGCATATGTCGGCTACCAAGAATGCATGTGAAAAGGTCAATCCCTCTAGTTGTATCTGTAGCTGCACCTCCCCGTATACTTTGGCCGCTTCTCCTGTAGCTGTCTTCAGACTGTAGCAGCTGGTGTTATGTAGCCAGGACGTCTGAACAAGGTCTCTTCGGATGATGGAGGCCGTGGCACCTGTGTCAATAGTGGCCATGCATTTTCTGTTGGCGATGATTGCCTCTACTGTCAGACTCTTGTTGCAGCGTTTTGTTTGCGAGACTTGGATGATGGTTCTGGGGGCGTCGATTCCATCAACCAACTTCTGCCCCGACATCCTGCCAGATGCTTCTTCATTCTGTCTCCTTCTAGCGCAATGTGGGCAACCCGCTTGTCTAGCTGAGGCTCGGCACTGTCGCTGCAGGCGTCCCAGTTTGTTACAGTTCCAGCATCTCATTTGTCCCCGAGTGGTGTTCGTGTTTTGCCTTTCGATGTCGACGCGTTGACATAAGCTTGGTTGGCCGCTTCAATTGTTAGGGCAAATCAAATTGCCTCTTATAAATCGGCCATGACGTTTGACCATCAAAAACAGGAGGCTGCATTTCTTTACGCCGTGGACTGTCGGGCAAACATTCTCGCACTTTCTGTTTCTTAACCAACTCCAGCTCCTTAGCCAGCTGTTCTACTTCCGATTTGACTTCAGTGAACTGTTCCTCCACGCTTTCAATTTTTCGATCCATCGTTTAGAACTTTTCCTTAAAAAGTGAATTCTGGGAATCGAGTTTGCTTTCTAGAACTTTTTTCTCCTCATCGAACTTAGTATCTAGCTTGTCGAACTTTTCTTCGAGAGCTTTCGTTTGTTCTTTCTGGCCGCTCGGCAGCTTCTCGAATTTCTCGTCCAGATTTCCGAACTTTTCCAAAAGCAACTCCATGAAAGTAGGCATTTCATCGGCAGTACTTACTGTGCTTTGTTGCTGTCCTTCTTGAACTTCAAACAGCATCGTGTCTGGGTCTCCACCTTCCTCGGTAATAGCGTCCTGAAGTCGGAGCAACAATTCCCTTTTGAGCCCCGAAGTCTGGAGGTTTCTTTTACTCAATTCTGCTTTTAACTCAGCTGTTGTCAATTGTTCAATTTTTCGACCCATTTTTAATTCTCTTCACACAATTTTCACAACACAATCAGTTTATGTTTTATATCTGTTCCAGAAAATTCACTCGGGAATAAACAAATCACTGACACCGTTTTTATAACTTCGCACAATCAGTTTCAATATATCCAGAATATTCCACCTCAAATTTGTATGAGTCACCGACACTGTTTACACATACGATATCTCTGGAAAATTCCACTGCAAAAATAAATCTATTTAGTCACCGACGCTATTTACGCGCACTTTTTCTAGAAATCTCCACTTAAAACTGTTTGACACACTAACACTGTTCCGGAAAATTCCACTGTAGAATTTACCCGCACAATTATGAGTTTTATCCCCAATTTCTGACACCAATGTTATCTTTTCGGCCTGGGGTTCGTCGAATAAAACTCAATTTCACTTTTATGATTTCACAATGAAACACTGCATTTATCAAACAAAACTTATTTAAATTCAAAACACACTGTTATTCAACTTTACTACTTAGAATTCAACACGTTATTTCAATTCAATCACTTTTCACTTTATTACCGATTTTCACAAGTCAACGTTTAAAATATAACTGTCCCGCACGAGCCTGTCATCCGTGTATTTATACAAAATTAAGCACCTTCTAGTACGTTCCATACCCCCTTTGTTAATTTTCCATTGGTACTCCTCCGCTGAATTCCAAGGAGGGGAAATCGAAATTCGAACTTCGAATATGACAGCTGCTGTCAGATGACTGGAATGACAGTTCGAGCGGGTGCGTTTGTAGAGTGAATCGATGGGTGCATTCAGGGACTCCTGCGAGTTGTTTTATTTCTTGTCGCCACATAACAATACTATTCTTGTACTGCCTCTTGTTGAATTGCATCTTGAACCCCAAAAAGTATGCTTCGCGTTAAAGTCACCCCCAATGATAAAATTGGACCCAATGAAGTCATACATACGATCCAGATCGTCTTCCACCAGTCTATGTCCTGGCGGGAAATAACAAGATGCAATGTTGTAATCTAAGCAGTCAATTTTTACAGAAACTGAACTTATCTGCATAGAGAGTACAACTTCTGTGTTTTTGAAGGGAGGATCCTCCTCTCGAAGGGTGATGTGCGGGATAGTCATTGTAACCTTTAAGTTTGGGTCCAGACCCGTTTTTAAGGTGAGTTTTCGTAATCATGCAAATATCAATATTATTTTTCCGTAGAAATATTTCTAGTTCGTCTATTTTATTCAGAAGGCCATTTGCATTCCATGTTAATATTTTAAATAACTGTTTGATATTCATGTGCTCCTGTAATTTTTTCGAGGCTCAAAATCGAGCTTGCTCAGTTTGTCAAAAATAAGTTTGCTGATTTTAGTCTGATCCTCAAATTTTTCCAAAATTACAGCGAGGATCTGAGACTCTGCATCTGTTGTGGGCGATCTTGCCTTGTTTTCGTTTGACGCAACCTGTGCGTATGATTTTGGTCTGACCAGTGGCGGTTTCCCCGCTGGACTTGAACTGGCACCGCTCTACTATGGAGCTTGTACGCCTTGTCGTCACCTCCTATGCCAATCTCGTAATTTGATCGGCTTTGGAGTCTTCGGCTTAAGAGTTTCTGCAGTTTTTGGACGTCCTAGACTTGGATTCTGACCTCAAGTATTTTCCTTAAGAGGTTCTCGTCCCTTTTGCAGCTCTATGGCTACTTCGCATCGTCGATAGTTTGCGGGGTGATTTCCGTTGCAATTGGCGCAAACTGCTGGAACCTGCATGACCACTTTGCTTTCTGTTGAGAGATGTTTTCCGGCGCATTTCGCGCAACGTGGTTCTTTTTGGCAGTAGGCACTTGTGTGCCTGAATTCTTGGCATCGCTTACACTGTGGTATCAGTCTATTGCCCTTTCACATGTGTTCGATCTTAACCCTGATGTTAAGTATCATTTTTATTTTATAAATATCGTTTATGCTCTCAGTTCTTTCAAAGGAGAGCATAAAAATTGGAAGGTCGGATCTGATCACAGTGTCTCTTTCTCCTTCCGTGCGTTGCTTTTCCTTTTTAATGATTTTGACGGCAACAATAATTTTAAGATCTTTAGTTTTTACGTCTTTTACAACGTCTTTTTTTTGTGCATGATGTGCATGAGCCCCCTAACAATCACCCCAATTACGGAGGGGGAATATTCTAGAGTCACATAAGAGCTTGCTCATATATCGTTTTTATGAATTGAGAGTCACTACGTGTTGGCAATGCCGACGATTAATTCAATTGTAGAAACCTTCCACCTCCGCATTCATCCACTGGGCTACCATAAGTAGCTCACTTTTCACATCATCATTACATCATCCTTTGAATAGCGTTCACCGAACAGTCATATTATAAAAATTTTATATAAATTAAAACTTGTAGTAAGCTGATTTAAAAAAAAAAAAACAAAATAAGACTTTAATGTAAGTAATGAATTGATGTAAAATTATACTTACTTACTTACTTAAGGTGGCGCTACAGTCCGGGGTGGACCTGGGCCTCAGCCAACAAGCTTCGCCAGCCAGCTCTGTCTCTAGCTAGCTGTCTCCAGTTTCGCACGCGAAGTTGGCTGAGGACCCCTTCCACTTGCGTGCGCCACCTGAGTCTCGGTGCTCCTCTACTGCGCCGTCCCTGCGGTGTGGATTCGAAGATTTTCCGGGCCGGGGCGTTAGTGTCCATCCGCTCTAGATGACCCAGCTATCGTAGACGTTGTGTTTTGACTCTTTTGGTTAGGTCGGTATCGCTGTACAGCCCGTACAGTTCGATGTTATATCTCCTCCTCCACTCTCCGTCTATGCAGACGGGACCGTAGATCGTCCGAAGAATTTTCCTCTCGAAGCAGCCTAAAGTGTTTTCATCCGCCTTTGACAGTGTCCACGCTTCTGCACCGTAAAGCAGGACTGCGATGATGAGAAAGGGCTTTGCTACTCAATTGCCTTCTTAGCCCAAAGAAACAGCGATTGGCAAGAGTTATCCTTCGTTTGATTTCAGCGCTGGTGTCATTGTCTGAATTGATAGCGGAACCCAGGTAGACAAAGTCCCTAACTACCTCAAAGTTATAGCTGTCGATGGTGATGTTTTGTCCAAGACGTCGGTGTTGGGTGTCTTTTCTTGATGACAGCATATACTTGGTTTTGCCCTCATTGACTGCTAAACCCATATTCGCCGCTTCCGTCCCAATACTCACGAAGGCTACACTGACATCACGCTTTGTTCTACCGATTATTTCAATGTCGTCTGCGTATGCGAGTAGTTGAACGGACTTTCGAAAGATTGTACCTCTGGTGATGGCGCGAGAGTTCTGCACAATTCTCTCAAGAATGATGTTAAAGAAGTCACATGACAGCGCGTCGCCTTGTCTAAATCCTTTTTTGACATTAAAGGGGTCGGTGAGGTCTTTGCCAACCTTGACGGAACAGCGTGAGTTTTCCATCGTCATCCTGCACAGACTGACGAGTTTGGCAGGGATATATAGCTCGTCTCTATAGATGCTGTCATACGCGGCCTTGAAATCGATGAAGAGGTGGTGTGTATCGATTTGAAATTCCTGGGTTTTCTCCAAGATCTGCCGCAGTGTGAATATTTGATCGATGGTGGACTTTCCTGGCCTAAAGCCACACTGATATGTGCCTATCAGATTGTTGACAAACGGCTTCAGGCGTTCACACAGTACAGCAGAAAAGATCTTGTATGCGATGTTAAGAAGACTTATGCCTCTGTAGTTGGCACAACTCAGAGGGTCTCCTTTCTTCAGGATCGGGCAAACAATGCTGAGGTTCCATTCGTCGGGCATGCTTTCTTCCGACCATGTCTTGCCTATGAGCTGGTGCATGCTCCTAACCAGCTCATCGCCAGCGGATTTAAAAAGTTCGGCAGCTAGGCCGTCTGCTCCGGCTGCTTTGTTGCACTTGAGCTTAGACACAGCTACTTACACCTCCTCCAGGTCGGGTGGGCGGTATCGTTCGTTTGCTTCGTCGGTAACGTCTTCGCCCGGGTTGAATGGTTCGTTCTGCCTGACAGCGTTTTTTGGTTCGTCCTCGCCGTTATACAGTCTGCAGAAAAGGTCTTTCCAAATCCTCAGCACCGACTGCGATTCTACAACGATGTTCCCTTGATGGTCCTTACAGGCTTCAGTTCGATGTTTATACCCTTGGCAGGACCTTTTGATCCTTTGGTAAGACTTTCTAACCTCATTCCTGTTGTAACATCTCTCTATCTCTTCAACCGCGCGCTTCTCGTGCTCTCTCTTTTTCCTTCGGAGAAGCCGGTGTTCCTCTCTCCTCCTCTGCTCGTAGAGCTTGCGAGCAGCTCTAGTCCTTCTGTGCAGCGCCGCTTTGAATGCTTCCTGTTAAGCTGCATGTGCTTGCCGGCATTCATTGTCAAACCAGGGGTTTCGTTGTGGTCGCCATGTGAAACCCAGCACTTCAGAGGCGGCGTCTCTGATGGCATTTTGGCAATGTTGCCACTGGCTATTAATACTTGATGCTGGTTGCATAGGACTTCGTAGACGTCAAACTTCCTCACAGTATTTCCATTACTTGGCGCTGGTCGGGATAACCGCAGCCGTACCTTGGCTACAACAAGGTAGTGATCCGTCAATGTTGGCCCCTCGGAAAGTTCGGACATCCATGATACTGGAGGAGTGCCTTGCGTCGATCGCAATATGGTCAATCTGGTTGACGGTTGATTGATCGGGAGATCTCCATGTCCCTTTGTGGATATTGAGATGCGGGAACTGTGTACTAGCTATCGGAGGTCATGTCGTGCAGGCTATGCTTTCCGACAGTACGACCAAAGATGCCCTCCCTTCCTAGCTTGGCATTAAAATCGCCTAGGACAATCTTAATGTCGTAGCTAGGGCACTGCTCATAAGTTTTGTCCAGGAGCTCGTAGAACATATCTTTGGTCTCGTCGTCTTTCTCCTCTGTGGGGGCATGTGCGCATATCAGGCTAATGTTGGCGAATTTAGCCTTGATGCGGATCAATGTTGGCCCCTCGGAAAGTTCCGACATCCATGATACTGGAGGAGTGCCTTGCGTCGATCGCAATATGGTCAATCTGGTTGACGGTTGATTGATCGGGAGATCTCCATGTCCCTTTGTGGATATTGAGATGCGGGAACTGTGTATTAGCTCCCACAACGTGTCGCCCCGCAGCAAAGTCGATCAGCCTGAATCCGTTATCGGAGGTCATGTCGTGCAGGCTTTGCTTTCCGACAGTACGACCAAAGATGCCCTCCCTTCCTAGCTTGGTATTAAAATCGCCTAGGACAATCTTAATGTCGTAGCTAGGGCACTGCTCATAAGTTTTGTCCAGGAGCTCGTAGAACATATCTTTGGTCTCGTCGTCTTTCTCCTCTGTGGGGGCATGTGCGCATATCAGGCTAATGTTGGCGAATTTAGCCTTGATGCGGATCGTCGCGAGGCGCTCGCTTACAGGGTTGAAACTCAAGACTTTTTGCCTAAGTTTGCCTCCAACAACGAAACCACATCCAAATAGGCGCTGTCTTTGATGCCGATAGCAGTCGCCGTAGTAGATGTCGCAGTTTTTCATCCTTCTTTTTCCCGGCCCGTCCCACCGCATTTCTTGGATGGCAGTAATGTCTGCCTTGCAGTCGTTAAGGGCCACCGCTAGTTGCTCGGCTGCACGTGGTCTGTTAAGGGACCTAACATTCCACGTGCAGATCCGGAGCTCGTTGTCCTTTTCTCGTTTGCATTGGTCGTCAACAGTAAATCCGTCCGAATCCGAGGCTTGTTTCCGCTTTGTGACTGGTGTTTCTTTACGTGGCCGGGAAGTCACCCCGACGGCACGACCCCCAACCTGAAGGACCAGATCCTTTGCTTAGCTCTGAGGACGGAGAGCCGGATAGCCCGCTCCTTATAGGCCTGAGCTCCCAATACGTCGTAGTAGCCCATATAAGGTGTTCACTAAGTAGTTCGGCCAGACTGGAACTATGGACGCCACCGTTGATTCCATCTGGGGAATTCCTTCGCTGCCGTCCGAATGCAAGGAGAAGTGCCTTAGTGGGAACACTCCTCCCCCCCTCTCTCGTCTGCTACCCCCAACAACCCTCCAAAGGGGTTGGAACCCAATCTCCAGTTGAGGTACTAGGCACCCGGTGTTCACCACGGGGAGGTGAGAGTAGGAGTTGATAGACAGAGGTGGGTTTAGAAAACCTGTGGATGCTTTTATCCTCTTGAGTGCACATGTCTATCCTTTGACCACCAATGTATGTAAATGATGTAAAATTATACATAATATTAATCTCATTTAAACTTTGCAATAAAGGTTGAAACATTGCCACGTAGACATCGAAGTTTTTAATTTCATCCACATGGAGGTTATCGACAAGGTTTGTCTGTTGGTACCGAATTGAACCAACAATTTTCAACATTGAATCATTAATTATTCGCAACAAGTGCAACGTACAATTTAAACAACGATTATGTACGAATTTGCTGCCCAGACGAGGAGAACATCGCCGCCAAGTTGCCGCCAAAGAAGCCCCCAACCAACAAAGGCAGCAAGAAGCAACGTACACCAGTGCTCGAGTTTAATTGTCGCCTATGCTCAGAACCAGATGCAGTTGGAGATATGGTTCAGTGTGACCAATGTAATGAGTGGACACATTACTTCTGCGCGGGAGTCACGAGTTTCGTGCAAAATGTGGAGTGGCAATGTGCCACGTATGTGTCAGGTAAGAGTATCTTAGTACCCAGTAGTCTAGTAGCGTCTGCTTTTGAAGGTAATGCCAATGTCAAAAAGAACAATAAACAAAGTAGCCCTACGAATATTGCGCACGAAAATTTAAAATTTATTGCCCCTGACTCGTCGCCACAAAACACCGCCCCTCCAGAGGTAAAGCAGCCTGAGAACTTGTCAAATATATCAGTGCCTGCATAAAGTGCAGCATCCAACGTTGCCCCGGTTAGTTAATTGTCCAGACTAACGCCCGCCGCGGCACCAACTGTTGTTCGTTACGCTACCACTAGCGCTGCCATAACCAGTGTAAATAGTTTTCCATCTACAGCTCGTTCACCAACCACAGTTCATGATTCAGCCGCTATCGCAAATGCTGCCACAACTGGTACAGCACGTTTTGCAAATGAACAGCATGTTGGTGCTACGTCTGGTGCCTCTACAGCTGGTGCTTTTAATGCTGGTGCTTCTACAACTAGTGCTGCTATAACTGGTGAAGCATGTTTTGGAAATGCTGATCATGTTAGTGCCACGTCTGGTGCCTCTACAGCTGGTGCTTTTACAGCTGGTGCATTCACAGCTGATGCTTCTACAACTGGTGCTGCTACAACTAATGCTGCTGCAACTAGTGAAGCACGTTTAGCTGCTGCAACTGGTGAAGCACGTTTAGCATCTACAGCTTCTAACGCCACTTCAGCTGCTGTCGCAAATGCTGCCACAACTGGAGCAGCACGTTTTGCAAAGGCTGTTAAAAATACTGCTAGCTCTGGTGCCTTTACAGTTGGTGCTTCTACAACTGGTGCTGCTATTACTCGCGCTGCTACAACTGGTGAAGCACTTTTCACACCGGCAGCTCATATTGTGACTCCAGTTGCTGTCGCAAATGCTCCCACAACTAGTGGAGCACATTTTGCACCAGCAGCTCCAACCGCCACTCCGGCCGCGGTCGCAAACGGTGCGTATATTTCTACTACAGCTGGTACAACAGGTTTAGCATCTGCAGCTCACACAACGACTCCAGGTACTGCCGGTAATCTTGCAGTACCTGGTGCAGCATGTTCTGCTTACATAGTTAACAGTGTGACTTCAGCCTCTCTTGCAACAGGACCGGATTACGTCATGCTTGTCACTCCTAGCAAGATGGAGGACAACGTCATTGACAAGCCGGGTCCCACAGTTTTGACATCAAGAGCCTCTACTGAGTACACCGCATCGACTGGTGTGCCACAACTTACCAATGGATCTGCAACATCGACATGTGAGTGATTTTGGTAGTCTGGTTTCTGCGTCTTAAACCTGTTTGCCAACGACCTCGACCCGACTTAATAACATCGGGAGTTCAGCTGCCAGCCATGGACGTAGAAGTTCAAAAGGATCAGTCAGCTCAAAGGCATCTAAAAGGTCCTTAGCGAAGCAATTTCAACTGGAGCTCCGAATGTTAGAGGAGGAGCATGAACTTAGAGCAAAGAGGGATAGTGAGTACCTCGAGAGGAAATACAAGATCCTGAGCCTACTTGAGAATAATTCATCGGGAGCTGAAGACAATGAAACGTCGTCATCAATCTCAAAGGTAAACAACTGGCTTGGCAGCCAAGAAGCAGACGGTGGCTTCGCATCGGCAATCAACGTTGTTCCCCCGGTTCCTGAAGGCCTTGGTTCCTTAGATGAAAGGATCGCCAGAGAAGAGGAACTAGCTTTGCATCAGCCATCACCACCACCGGTTTTGAAGCGATTTGAGACAGCAGCGGCTCCAATACAACCAGCGGTCACTAACGTCTCACACGAGCCACCGCCATCGCATCAACATCAGACCCGATTTCCTGCCTTTCGAGTTGAAACGGCTCCTTCGAATGCAGTGACTGAACGACTTCAACGAGATAGATTCTCCGTGCAAGCGCAACCAACTCAAGCTACACCGCAACATCATCACTACCTCGAGCACCATCCGACAATGAGAATGCCAGGTTCACCTATGCACAGTTCATCCTATCAAGGCTTGTCGAAAGCTAACTTGGCGGCTCGGCACTTGGTCTGTCGAGATCTACAATGCTTTGGTGGGAGCCCTGACGAATGGCCGTTATTCATCTCTAACTTTTATAGGAGAACCGATCTTTGCGCATTTAGTGATGAAGAGAACCTAGTAAGACTACAAAAGGCCCTAAAGGGGGAAGCTTTGGAAGCGGAAGTCTTCTGGTACAACCGAACTGTGTGCATCGAGTCATCGCAACTTTAAAAATGCTGTGCAAAGATCCGGAGCATATCGTCCACACCCTCACTCAAAAGGTCTACTCGACGCCATCGCCAAAGGCCGAAAAACTTGAAACCTTGGTCAACTTTGCCCTCACCGTTCAAAACCTCTGTGCGACTATAGAAGCCTCGGTACTAGAAGCTCACCTAAATAATGCCACAAAGTTGCACCGGCTAGTGAGTAAACTGCCCCCTGCCATTCGTCTTGACTGGGCAAAACACAAGCGTTCGCTGACGGAATGCAATCTCTCACACTTCAGTACATGGATCTACGAAATCGCCGAAGCAGCCAACAGTGTTATAGTTACTGAAACAACATCTCTGGTGCCAGAGCCCAAGGCTCAAGGAAGGATTGGCAAGGAGAGAGGATTCCTCAACGCACACTATACGCAGAGAGACGAAAACAACAAAACAATGACGTGGTGCCTTCAAGACCCAAGTGCTGCATTTGTAAGGACGGCTGCAGATCCGTTGCAAAATGTAACCACTTTCAAAAACTCAGCAGAACGTTAAAATGGGCTGCTCTGAATGAACACTCCTTCAATCGCAGAATGTGGGAGGAATGGATGTACGTTCAAGAACCATCTACTTCTGCACAACGATGATAAGGACCGAGAAGAGCAAAGCCCTGCAGTTGGACAGCTCGCGTTGCACACTCAGAAGCAATCTATCACTCACAGTGAAAACTTCGAGGTGAACCTTTTTCGCGTTGTACCAATAATATTGTACCACAAGGATATTCAACTTCGAACCTTTGCATTTTTGGACGACGGGTCGTCTCTATCACTGATGGATGAAGAAATTGCTCAGACCCTCAACATTAAGGGATCACCACAACCACTGTGCATCAAATGGACCGGTAATGCCCATAGATATGAAGACGACTCCGAAACATTTTCCTTAGACATCTCGGGAAAACATCCAAAGGCGCAAACGTTCAGGTTGTCAGATGTACACACGGTCAAAGGCTTACAGCTGCCCATCCAATCAGTCGACTATAACGATTTGCAGGATTTGTACGAGCATCTGAAAGGGCTGCCCATTGAATCGTATGAGCGCGCTGTTCCCCGACTACTTTTAGGCCTCAACAACTCGAAGCTTAGTCTCCCACTGCGATACAAAGAAGGCAAAGCAAGAGAACCAGTCGCTACCAAGACACGACTAGGGTGGATCGTGCATGGAACTTGCGATGAACGAATGGCCAGAGCTACCAACAACGACGACCAGTACAGCCTTCACCTGTGCGAGTGTCACTCCGACCTTCAACGGCTAGTGAAAGACTTCATAGTGACAGTTTTGGTACGTCATATCCTGGGAGCACCGTACTACCAATAGATGACAAGCGAGCCCTAGAGATGCTGAATACCTACACACGACGGAGGAAGGGACGTTTCGAGACCTCGCTCCTGTGGAAGAGTGACCAGATCCAGTTACCCGACAGTCTTCCCATGGCTAAAAGGAGATTGACATGTCTTCACCGCCGAATGAAACGAGAACCACTGCTAGCTGAGGCGCTTAAACAGAAAATAGAGGAGTACACGTCCAAGGGCTACGCGGATAAAAAACAAATTCATAAAAAACAAGAACGCCGATGAGTTTGCTGACTCGTATGCAAGAGCTGTCCGATCCATAAAAGAAAATCACTACGTTGATGATTTAATGGATAGCGTTGCAACTGAAGAGGAAGCTATTCGTCTAGCCAAGGAGGTCCGTTACATTCATCAACAGAGAGGTTTCTTCATACGGAACTGGATTTCAAATTCACCATTAGTGCTCAAGGCTCTGAACTCCGAAGTCCCAGACAGCATGAATCTCAACGTCGATGTAGAGCTGACCACTGAGAAGCTCTTAGGAATGTGGTGGTGTACCTCTAAAGACTGCTTCACATATAAGCTTTCAACCAACCTAAGCCAAGCTGAGATTCTTTTTGGTGGACGACGCCCCACGAAGTGCGAGGTTCTACGAGTTCTTATGACCATCTACGACCCACTAGGTCTGCTTGCACATTTTTTGACGAAAAGTGGCAAAAGTTGGTAAAATACTTACCGCTGATGGAAACTCTGAAAATCCCTCGTTGCTACATAACTCTACAACCCAAAAACATTTCCAAGCGCCAGCTACATGTCTTCGTTGACATCAGCGAGAGCGGGTTTGCTGCAGTGGCCATTGTCTCAGGAAGAACTTCAGCGGTCGACAACAGCAATCCTCAAAGAAGTGCAAGCCAGTGTATATGCTAAGGAACTAGCGTGCCTACGATTTAACAGCCCTGTTGACACCTCCAGTGAACTTCATAACATTTGTCCGTTTCTAGACGAAGAAGGCATCATAAGAGCAAACGGCCGAATACTCCATGCGAAGAACGTAAGCGAGAATGCTAAGACACCCATCATTCTTCCAAGATCGCATTGGGTGACCTATCTCATCATCATGGACATGCACCATCGTTATAGCCACCAAAATCATGAGACAGTTGTTAATGAACTTCGACAAAGCTTCCACATATCGCTACTGAGGGCAGCCCTCAATACAGCCAGGAGAACATGCCAACAGTGCAAGAACAACAGGGTTAAACCATTACACCCCATAATGGCACAGCTTCCGCCTGCACGACTTGCTTCATTTTGCCGACCGTTTTCCTTTGTCGGAGTCGACTATTTTGGTCCCATGAGCGTAAACATCCTGAGAAGAACGGCTAAACGGTGGGGCGTGCTGATCACATGCCTGACCACGAGAGCGATCCATATCTAAGTTGCTCACTCACTGTCGTCGGACTCCTGCATCATGGCATTTCGGAACTTTATAGGCCGTCGCGGCACTCCAATCGAAGTATATAGTGATAACGGCACCAACTTCACCGGAGCTTAACGGGAACTAAGTGAGGCCTTCAAAAACGTGAATAAGGACAAGCTAAATGGAAATTTATTCCCCCCGCGTCACCACATATGGGTGGCAGCTGGGAGAGGTTAGTGAAATCCGTGAAAAGTGTGCTGTATCAGATCACGCCAACCCATAACCCATCGGACGAACTTCTTAGAAACATGCTCATCGATTCGGAGAACATCGTCATTTCACGACCGTTGACATACATTCCTCTCGACAACGAAAATGAGGAGGCTCTGACACCTAACCATTTCCTCGTAGGGTCCTCGAGTGGTTCTAAACCTCTAGCAATATTCGACGACGACGTTAGGGTACTTAGAAAAAATTGGCTTACCTCTCAGCAGTTCGCAGAACGTTTCTGGACTCGCTGGGTGAAAGAATACCTTCCGACACTCACTCGGCGAGCAAAGTGGTTTAAAGCTGTGAAACCTATAGAAGTGGGCGACATCGTCCTGATTGTGGACCCAAATAGCCCTAGAAACTGCTGGCCCAAAGGGCGAGTGATACAAACTAAGATGTCTAAGGATGGCCAGGTGCGAAGCGCTTGCGTCCTAACACAGGCCGGAATCTACGAAAGGCCAGTTATAAAGTTAGCTGTTTTAGATGTCAAGACTCAAGAAGACGATAAGCTGCGGAAGGTCCTACCGGCGGAGAGTGTTGGCAATGCCGACGATTAATTCAATTTTCAATTGTAGAAACCTTCCACCTCCGCATTCATCCACTGGGCTACCATAAGTAGCTCAGTTTTTTCCAGAAGGCAACCGCCATTTTAATTTTGGCCCATATGGCATTTATTTCCTTTTTTGGTTAGAACAATCGGAGAATGACATCATCCTTTGAATAGCGTTCACTGAACAGTCATTTTATAAAAATTGTATAAAATTAAAACTTGTAGTCAGCTGATTTAAAAAGAACAAATTAAGACTTTAATGTAAGTAATGAATTGATGTAAAATTATACATAATATTAATCTCATTTAACCTTTGCAATAAAGGTTGAAACATTGCCACGTAGACATCAAAGTTTTTAATTTCATCCACGTGGAGGTTATCGACAAGGTCTGTCTGTTGGTACCGAATTGAACCAACACTACGAACATACTCGTACGCTAATGAGTTTAATCTCATGCAGAAAAACGCATACCATCGCGTGCGTTCAGATCAGTAATGTAAGTCTTATTTAGTCGTTTTTTCAAAGGATTCAGTCGTATTTTCCCCTGCAAGGTCGGGGCTAGAATAGAATCTGTAAGAGCTGACTAAAATCCACCGGAAGAATTATTGTTTAATGTTTCAATGGATGCTGTCGATGCTGCTCCATTTGGGGCAACTTTAAGCAGTACGGTTTTAACTTATAGATGAATCTGAAGGTTAAATTAAAATCCAGAAGCGTCTGTCACACATTGTGCGGCTCACTGGTCAGCGCCTGTCTCCACAGTAGCGGCTGTATTTAAAAATGAAAATAGAAGTGACTTACCTATTTCTCATAAAAACGACTTGTTAAAAAAGATGCCAATGAACAAAACGAAAGATTTGATTACTCCAGGTTGCAGCCCAGCTATGCTGGAAAATCCACCCTCTTCGGAGGCAAGCTCTTTGGATTCTCGGGAGAGCCTTTTATTGCTTATAAATCCTTTTGAGAAAAGGACAAAACTAAATCGATCACCACCTTTCGATTGCTCGAAAGCTAAATGCTCGCCTTCATGTATATTGCAACAAAGAAATGATCCATACTCTCAACGAGACTCTTAACGATGTAAACAACGAGCGACGACTACAAAGAACAAGACCCTTCGATCTAGCGACGTAGGGTGAAGCCCTAAACGAATGAACAGCTTTAGTAGGTGCATTCACAGGATAGCAACCTACCCAATGCGATAAACACTACGAAAGCGTAAACTACTTGTTAGGTTAACTTAGTTGTATTCAAGAAGAATTATGAGAGAGCGAAAATTTACTACTATGAAGTGCGTTCTGGCAGTTTCATAGTGTGTCACATAAATGGGTGGTTTTTTAGCAAGTGGAAATAGGGCAAAACCAATATCGGCTACTTCGGTATTATATACCTGCTATAATGGGAGTATTGGTATCTTTGAAAGATTTTGGAATTTTAGATTCCGTCCATCCTAGTAAAAAAAAAGTATTTTCTTCACTTGACATTTTAAAAGTGACTCCAAGTGAATCTTATTAGAAACATGGAAAACAACAGATTTGTTTTTATATTGATATTATACTGGACAAAGGATAGACATGTGGTGGTCAAAGGATAGACATGTGCACTCAAGAGGATACAAGCATCCACAGGTTTTCTAAACCCACCTCTGTCTATCAACTCCTACTCTCACCTCCCCGTGGTGAACACCGGGTGCCTAGTACCTCAACTGGAGATTGGGTTCCAACCCCTTTGGAAGGTTGTTGGGGGTAGCAGACGAGAGAGGGGGGGAGGAGTGTTCCCACTAAGGCACTTCTCCTTGCATCCGGACGGCAGCGGAGGAATTCCCTAGATGGAATCAACGGTGGCGTCCATAGTTCCAGTCAGGCCGAACTACTTAGTGAACACCTTATATGGGCTACTACGACGTATTCGGAGCTCAGGCCTATAAGGAGCGGGCTATCCGGCTCTCCGTCCTTAGAGCTAAGCAAAGGATCTGGTCCTCCAGGTTGGGGGTCGTGCCGTCGGGGTGACTTCCCGGCCACGTAAAGAAACACCAGTCACGAAGCGGAAACAAGCCTCGGATTCGGACGGATTTACTGTTGACGACCAATGCAAACGAGAAAAGGACAACGAGCTCCGGATCTGCACGTGGAATGTTAGGTCCCTTAACAGACCACGTGCAGCCGAGCAACTAGCGGAGGCCCTTAACGACTGCAAGGCAGACATTACTGCCATCCAAGAAATGCGGTGGGACGGGCCGGGCAAAAGAAGGATGAAAAACTGCGACATCTACTACGGCGACTGCTACCGGCATCAAAGACAGCGCCTATTTGGATGTGGTTTCGTTGTTGGAGGCAGACTTAGGCAAAAAGTCTTGAGCTTCAACCCTGTAAGCGAGCGCCTCGCGACGATCCGCATCAAGGCTAAATTCGCCAACATTAGCCTGATATGCGCACATGCCCCCACAGAGGAGAAAGATGACGAGACCAAAGATATGTTCTACGAGCTCCTGGACAAAACTTATGAGCAGTGCCCTAGCTACGACATTAAAATTGTCCTAGGCGATTTTAATGCCAAGCTAGGAAGGGAGGGCATCTTTGGTCGTACTGTCGGAAAGTATAGCCTGCACGACACGACCTCCGATAACGGATTCAGGCTGATCGACTTTGCTGCGGGGCGACACGTTGTGGTAGCTAGTACACAGTTCCCGCATCTCAATATCCACAAAGGGACATGGAGATCTCCCGATCAATCAACCGTCAACCAGATTGACCATATTGCGATCGACGCAAGGCACTCCTCCAGTATCATGGATGTCCGAACTTTCCGAGGGGCCAACATTGACTCGGATCACTACCTTGTTGTAGCCAAGGTACGGCTGCGGATATCCCGACCAGCGCCAAGTAATGGAAATACTGTGAGGAAGTTTGACGTCGGCCGACTACAATCGCAAGAGATCGCCAGGTCCTTCTCCAACCGAGTCTCTCAAAACCTTCTACGAAGTCCTATGCAACCAGCATCAAGTATTGATAGCCAGTGGCAACATTGCCAAAATGCCATCAGAGACGCCGCCTCTGAAGTGCTGGGTTTCACACGGCGACCACAACGAAACCCCTGGTTTGACGATGAATGCCGGCAAGCACATGCAGCTAAACAGGAAGCATACAAAGCGGCGCTGCACAGAAGGACTAGAGCTGCTCGCGAGCTCTACGAGCAGAGGAGGAGAGAGGAGCACCGGCTTCTCCGAAGGAAAAAGAGAGAGCACGAGAAGCGCGCGGTTGAAGAGATAGAGAGATGTTACAACAGGAATGAGGTTAGAAAGTTTTACCAAAGGATCAAAAGGTCCTGCCAAGGGTATAAACTTCGAACTGAAGCCTGTAAGGACCATCAAGGGAACATCGTTGTAGAATCGCAGTCGGTGCTGAGGATTTGGAAAGACCACTTCTGCAGACTGTATAACGGCGAGGAAGAACCAAATACCGCTGTCAGGCAGAATGAACCATTCAACCCGGGCGAAGACGTTACCGACGAAGCATACGAACGATACCGCCCACCCGACCTGGAGGAGGTGAAAGTAGCTGTGTCTAAGCTCAAGTGCAACAAAGCAGCCGGAGCAGACGGCCTAGCTGCCGAACTTTTTAAATCCGCTGGCGATGAGCTGGTTAGGAGCATGCACCAGCTCATCTGCAAGATATGGTCGGAAGAAAGCATGCCCGACGAATGGAACCTCAGCATTGTTTGCCCGATCCTGAAGAAAGGAGACCCTCTGAGTTGTGCCAACTACAGAGGCATAAGTCTTCTTAACATCGCATACAAGATCTTTTCTGCTGTACTGTGTGAACGCCTGAAGCCGTTTGTCAACAATCTGATTGGCACATATCAGTGTGGTTTTAGGCCAGGAAAGTCCACCATCGATCAAATATTCACACTGCGGCAGATCTTGGAGAAAACCCAGGAATTTCAAATCGATACACACCACCTCTTCATCGATTTCAAGGCCGCGTATGACAGCATCTATAGAGACGAGCTATATATCCCTGCCAAACTCGTCAGTCTGTGCAGGATGACGATGGAAAACTCACGCTGTTCCGTCAAGGTTGGCAAAGACCTCACCGACCCCTTTAATGTCAAAAAAGGATTTAGACAAGGCGACGCGCTGTCATGTGACTTCTTTAACATCATTCTTGAGAGAATTGTGCAGAACTCTCGCGCCAACACCAGAGGTACAATCTTTCAAAAGTCCGTTCAACTACTTGCATACGCAGACGACATTGACATAATCGGTAGAACAAAGCGTGATGTCAGTGAAGCCTTCGTGAGTATTGGGACGGAAGCGGCGAATATGGGTTTAGCAGTCAATGAGGGCAAAACCAAGTATATGCTGTCATCAAGAAAAGACACCCAACACCGACGTCTTGGACAAAACATCACCATCGACAGCTATAACTTTGAGGTAGTTAGGGACTTTGTCTACCTGGGTTCCGCTATCAATTCAGACAATGACACCAGCGCTGAAATCAAACGAAGGATAACTCTTGCCAATCGCTGTTTCTTTGGGCTAAGAAGGCAATTGAGTAGCAAAGCCCTCTCTCGAGCAACTAAAGTGTCCATGTATAAGACCCTCATCATCCCAGTCCTGCTGTACGGTGCAGAAGCATGGACCCTGTCAAAGGCGGATGAAAACACTTTAGGCTGCTTCGAGAGGAAAATTCTTCGGACGATTTACGGTCCCGTCTGCATAGACGGAGAGTGGAGGAGGAGATATAACATCGAACTGTACGGGCTGTACAGCGATACCGACCTAGCCAAAAGAGTCAAAACACAACGTCTACGATGGCTGGGTCATCTAGAGCGGATGGACACCAACGCCCCGGCCCGGAAAATCTTCGAATCCACACCGCAGGGACGACGCGGTAGAGGAGCACCGAGACTCAGGTGGCGCACGCAAGTGGAAGGGGACCTCAGCCAACTTCGCGTGCGAAACTGGAGACGGCTAGCTAGAGACAGAGCTGGCTGGCGAAGCTTGTTGGCTGAGGCCCAGGTCCACCCCGGACTGTAGCGCCACCTTAAGTAAGTAAGTAATTATACTGGACATTTCCTTTAAAATATTTGAAAACATTGGCTGTGGTATTGCTAAAGTAAAATAGTTTCAGCGCTTGTTTGATATGCTCGTTTAGCGAAGAAACGGAGCACAGCCAGGGTGCCACTGACGTTGTGTGTACTCCTTTTTAAAATGGTCTTACTTTTTCCAAAAGTTGTGTTATTGTATTTTTGAGAACTCGAAATAAATTAATAAAACTGCAATTAATTTCTCGAGTTGGAAATTGGTTTGAAATTTTAACTTTTAAAACACATTCGGCAAATTCATTGGAATAAACTATCTCTCATGGCTCTGCGGATATTTGCCGACTGGTGTGTTTCGTTCCTCCACATAATTGCGGTCATTTAAAAATTGATCGATTAAATTGATTCTCCTTTTTCGTTGTGCATTTGAAGTGCGATGAAACGCGTTGCTGCCTGGCTGCATCTGTGATGGAGTCGTATTCAACGCATACGACTTGCATAATCGCAAAGCAAATACAATACGATACGAGTACGAGTTGATGTGCCTTTTTGTATACGACTTGCGTAATTGGGTAGATAGTTTTATGTATGACATATAGATTAAAAGTTAACATACATGTAATATATTTATGTTCCACATTTTAAATCACTACGGTTCTGATAAGAAACCGCTTCTCACGAACGGTAAATGATGATGTAACATTCCTCTTGTCAAATACTAGTTGCTCGCAGAAAAAAACATCTTGCACCTGGATGCTGCTCACACTCATTCCAGAGGTACAAAACTATGTTGTTATCAACGAGACAATTAGTCTGGGAGATATAAAGGCATGTCCTCGACGCCATAGGTACTTTAACCATGTGGCACCTTGTTACTGGGGAGCAATTGAAGGCTTTTCCCCGAAACCTGTTAAAATTGCTTTAGCGCCGACTAGTAACGGGGGAGGTATTATAGGGTTCCTCCCCGACACCTTTAATTTTAATTGCTTTTACTGCATCAAGTAACTGTAGAGGTAAAAGGTTCTTCCCCGATATCATGTGTCTTATGCCATAACGGCCTAAGCAGCTGGCGAGATAGAGCACCGCCTGTATATTTGGCACTGTACGTCCGCACTCGTTAGTGTCTCCCACCAAACTCGCTTCATTACACAATACACCTAACTGCCATTCCAGTCAGCTGACATCAAACTGACATTCGAAGTTCGAATTTGATATTGAATTTCCCCTTCGATTTTTTTGTGCTTAAATGGGACCATAATGAAGTTGGTTACTAGAAGTCCATATGTCAATGCTTTAAATAGTGAAAAACGAGAGTAATGCCATGTTTCCACCGGGCACTAATCCGCGATTAATATAAATTTTCATTAAATCCTCTACGAATTGAACTATTATCCATTCTTATTCCCACCTTCAATCAGCTCGAACGTGCTTCTTTTTTGTCCCGTACAACCCCCATAACTGTGTTTTTGATTTCACAACCACCTACCATAAAAGTGTTAAAATATTGTTTACGCCGCACCCCCGAACCGCTGTGTACAAAAAAATCGAAAACAAACAACATAAAAACAGTGGGCCTACCTTAAAAGTGTTCAAAAAAATCGTTTACACCGATCTCGCGAGCTTCTGTGTACAAAAGAAAAACGATACCCTACAATCACCCCGATTACGCAAGTCGTAGACAAAAAGTCAACTCGACTCGTACTCGTATCGTATCGTATTTGCTTTGCGATTATGCAAGTCGTATGCGTTGAATACGACTCCATCACAGATGCAGCCGGGCAGCAACGCGTTTCATCGCACTTCAAATGCACAAGTAGTGTCAAAATTTCAGATGTAAAAAATTAAGGCAAACTTGAAAGGTGCGGTGATTTATGTAAGATATCAAATTGAACAACGAAAAAGGAGAATCAATTCAATCGATCTATTTTTCGATGACCGCATTAATGCGGAGGAACCAACACAACGGTTGGCAAATATTCACAGAGCCACCAGAGATAGTTTATTTTAATAAATTTGCCGAATACATGGTGTGTTTTTAAAGTTAAAATTTCAAACAATTTCCAACTCAAGAAATTTATCGCAGTTTTATTATTTTTTTTTCGACTTCCCAAAAATACAATAACACAACTTTTGAAAGAAGTAAGACCATTGTGAAAAGAGTACACACAACGTCAGTGGCACCAATTTCGAAGTTGCTGGCTGTGCTCTATTTGTTCGCTAAAGGAGCATATCAAACAAGCGCTGAAAGCTATTTTACTTTAGCAATACCACAACCAATGTTTTCAAATATTAAAAAATAAATATCCAGTATAATATCGATATAAAAACATTTAAAAAAATCTGTTGTTTTTCATGTTTTTGATAAGGTTCACTTGAAGTCACTTTTAAAATGTCAAGTGAAAAAAAACACGACTAGATCCGTTGAAAAAACGACTAAATACGACTTGCATAATTACCGATGTGAACCGGACACCGCACGCGATGGTATCCGTTTTTCTTTTTGACATGAAACTCATTAGCGTACGAGTATGTTTGTAGTGACTCTCAGTTTCATAATAACGAAATACGAGCAAGCTCGTATGTGACTCTCGAATACGACTTGCGTAATTGGGGTGAATATTTTGCTTGCTCACTCATCTGCCTTGACCTCTTAACCAAGTTGACCCACTAGTCGACGCGCCCCTTTTTCATTTTAGCCATGTCTTCTGAAATCGCTAAGTACTCTATTAACGACAGCAATGCTGACTGGATTGCTTGCAAAGGTATTTGTGGAATATCTTTCCATGCCATCTATGTCGGACATACAGGGTGGCGCTACAGTTCGGGGTGGACCCGGGCCCCAGCCAACAAGCTTCGCCAGCCAGCTCTGTCTCTAGCTAGCCGTCTCCAGTTCCGCACGCGAAGTTGGCTAAGGTCCCCTTCCACTTGCGTGCGCCACTCTTCGTCTATGCAGACGGGACCGTAAATCGTCCGAAGAATTTTCCTCTCGAAACAGCCTTAAGTGTTTTCATCCGCCTTTGACAGGGTCCATGCTTCTGCACCGTAAAGCAGGACTGGGATGATGAGGGTCTTGTACATACATTGTAATATTCTGGCCTGGGGTTCTTCAATTTCACTTTTATAATTTCATAATAAACACTTTATATAGCAAACAAACTTATTAAAATTCAAATCACACTGTTATTCAACTTCACTACCTAGAATTTAACTCTTTATTCAAATTCAATCACTTTTTACTTTATTGCCGATTTTCACAAGTCAACGTTTCAAATATAACTGTCTCGTCCGAGTATGTCATACATGTATTTATAAAAATTCACCATCGTTCTCGACGTTTCGACGCTGATAATTTTCCACTGCTACATTTCCACTGAATTCCATCTCCATGGAGGAGAAGTTCGATATCGAATCCGAACTTAGAACGGCAGTCTGCTGTGAGATGACTGGATTGACAGTTGGGTATAAGTAAATAGAAGTGTGAAGACCAGGATAACGTTAAATGTATATCTTTGCTATATAGGATTGCTCCAACGGGCTTGCTAAAATGCGAATGAAGAAAAACCTCAATCCATTATTTAGCCAATATTTCGATGGCCTTTTCCATCATTACCAAGGGTGTATAAATTTATTGGATTTTTTTTATTTAATTAGCAATTTTTTTTTCCGTGGGTAGGTAAAAACCTTCATAGGCACTATGAGAATCGAACGCGCGTGCTCATAGTAGTTTGAGATTCTTACTCACTAAAAAACCTCCCAATCTTTGTAAGACTACGACTAAGGCTACCTTCCAACGAAAGCACCTGCAATACCGTCATTATGTGCGGTTTCCTCTTACGACGCTAGATCGAACGGTCTTGTTCTTTGTAGTCGGCGTGCAAGATTTGTCTGATCCAGAGTTCGGATTATTTCGTGGTTGCAATGGCCGTGAAGGCGAGTGTGAAGTTTGCGAGCAAAGTTTCTTACTTCGTCGGTCACGGCTGCGATGCCTAGATCTCGATGTAAATCGCTATTTCTTATAAAGTTTCTAAAAGAGATATGTTGCTTGGTTTTGTACAACCCCAAAGTTGTATACCGTACGTCCAAGATGGTTTTAGCACTTGCTTATACAATAGCAGTTTGTTATATACGCTTAGTTTCGAATAACGTCCGATAAGCCAATTCAGTTCTCGTAGCTTGATTTCAAGTTCATTGCGTTTCTTTTTAACGTGTGGCTTCCACTTAAGTTTTGCGTCTAGGGTCATGCCTAAATATTTCGCCTCGTTTGCGTACGGAATTTGTACCGTGTTTATAAATAGAGGTAAGTTGATTACCCTCTTGTAAGTAAAATTTACATGCGTTGATTTCGTCTCATTTAGGAGGATTCGCAAGGCCGTTGTCCATTCGTATATTTTATTCAAAGCGCGTTGGAGTTTTCCTGTTGATAGTTCGACTGTCTTATCCGTAGCGAGGATAGCCGTGTCGTCAGCGAACGTGGCTACAGTCGTTGTCTCTACTTGAGGTACATCTCTTGTAAAAAGTAAAAACAGTGTTGGACCGAGGACGCTACCTTGTGGAACGCCGGCTTGTATTTCTTTGAATTCTGAGTATTCGCTCCCGTATCTCACTCGAAATAGTCTGTTGTCAAGATAAGACTCTAAGAGTTCATACATTTTTTCCGGCAAAACTTTCCGTAGCTTATATTTTAGGCCTTCGTGCCAAACTTTATCAAAGGCTTGGGATACGTCAAGAAAAGCGGTAGAACATATCATTTTCGCTTCTAAGGCTTTCTCAATTTCATTGGACCTGGTCAATTGTTGAATGTTTGACCCTAAAGCCGAATTGGTGATCCGGAATCAATCGTCTTTCTTCAATTATTGGTTGCAGTCGTTTGAGCACAAGTTTCTCGAAAACTTTAGATATAATCGGCAGAAGGGAAATCGGTCTATATGATTTTTTGTCGTTCGGGCATTTCCCTGGTTTCGGAACCATTATTACCTCTGCGACTTTCCATTGCCGTGGAACGTATAAATTCTCATTGATGCGTTTATGATGTAGAGAAGCTTGACTAACGCTCTTTTCGGTAGCTCCTTCAAAATTTCCTCAGTAATTAGGTCGTAGCCTGGAGCTTTGTTATTCTTCAAATTCGGATTGTTTGACGAAGTTCAGACAGTGTCACTGTTTTCATTCGATAATTGTCTAGTTCCGCATTGCAATACAGATCGTCAACCAACGGCTCCCCGTCAAACGGTTTGAATGTTTCTTCTAGATGTTCTGCAAATACATCTGCTTTCTCTTTGTCGCCTTCTACCCATTCACCGTTATCTTTTCTTATTGGTGCCAAGTGTACTATGGGCTTTTTAATGGACTTCACGGCTTTCCAAAGTGAATAGTTTGACCCTCTATCGGCAGTCAAGTTTTCGAGGTAGTTGGTAGTCTCGTGACTTTTAAAATCTTGAAGTAAGTGCTTTAATTTGTTAGATAGCCCATTCAGAATGGTTTTATCAGGAGGAGCTCGAGACAAATGCCACCTCTTTCGAGCCTTTCTCTTTCGCGTATGAGCTCTTCAATTTCGCGCGGGTAAATTGATCCGCTTTTCCTTACTCCAGTCTTCCGGAAAGAAGTATTGTTCCAAGCAGCGTCTTGAATAGTTCTAACGAGTTTATCGACTTCGTCTTCTATTTCTAAAGGGGTTGTAAGTGGTACATGTAGAGATACATTTTCTTTGCAGTATTTCCTAAAGCCATACCAGTCGGTGTTGTTATTAGTTAGCCTAGGCGCTCTCTCATTTTTTGCTAGACTTCCGCCGATTTTCAAAACGACTGCCGAGTGATCCGAACAGTGATCATAGCCTTCTTTGTTTCTGTCGGTTGGCCAATACGTTAGCTTTCCCGTCCAAAGGAAAACGACGCCACGTTTCATGCTAGCCTTGAAGAGTACTCTACCTCTTGTTAAATTGCACCGTGATCCCCAAAAGGTGTTTTTCGCATTAAAGTCCCCGCCGATAATAAAATTCGACCCAAGTAAGTCATAGAGGGGAGTAAGATCGTCGTCCGCTAGCCTATACTGTGGAGGAAAATAACTCGAGGCAACATTATAATCTAGGTGACCTATTTTTACCGATACTGAAGTTATTTGCATAGAGTCAAGCTCAATTTCTTCGTTTTTGTAATACTTAATGCAGTCTTTGATGTAGAGAGAGGATCCGCCTCTCGAATTTTCTGATGGATGATTCGCGTGGTAGTCGATGTAACCTCTAATTTGGGTCCGGATCCCTTCTTAAAGTGTGTTTCCGAAACAATATTTTTTTTTTCGTAGAAATACTTCTAGTTCGTCGAGTTTCTTTAAAAGACCATTTGCATTCCATGTAAGTATGTTAATGAGCTTCATATTCATGATTAGTTATTCGTTTTGCGAGGTTTAAACTCTAGCTCGCTCAGTTTGTCAAATATTACTTGATTAACTTAAGTTTGTTGCTCAAGCTTTTCCAATATCATAAATAATATTTGAGATACCGAATCTGTTGTGGTAGGTTCTGGAGGTTTGCTTTTGTGTGACGCGACTTCAGCGTACGATCTTGGGCCGATAAGTGATGATTTTCCCTTTGTACTTGGACCGGCGACGTTTTCTTGCGGAGTTTGTATTTTTTTCCTTGTCAGTCTCGTATTTCTAACCGATTTTGGAGTTTTCGGCTTGTCAGCTCTAGAACGTTTTGGGGTTGTGGCCCTATCTACAATATGTTGCTTAACAGTTTCGTGATGTTTTTGTAGCTCTATTGCGATTTCGCAACCCTTTAATATAGCTTTAATTAGCAATAGCCTTCTTTGTTTTTTTGCTCAATCAACATGTGCCAATAGAAAAAATCCAATAAATTTATGCACCCTTAATAATGATGGAAAAGGCCGTTGGGTAAATTATGGATTGAGGTTTTTCTTCATTCGCATTTTAGCAGCACACCAGTAAGCCCGTTGGAGCAATCCAATATAGCAACACAGTTGGGTATGTTCGTTCAGTGAATCGAGGGGGTGTATTCGTAGAGTGAATCGATGGATGCATTCAGCGACTCCTGCATGTTGTTTTATTTCTTGGCGCCACATAAAACCGCGCGCCCTCTTAGTTTTGTTCGTCCCAAACAAGTACGTCATAATTGCTTCCGTGGTAGCGATGTAGGCGATCAACATGAACAACTTTTATCTTAGCTCTTGGTCCTCGTTGGATTCGGAATACCACATCATTAATTTGCTTTACAACTTGGTACGGACCTTCCCAGTCTTGCTGTATCTTGGCGATCTTCCCTTTTTTACGATGTGGGTTGTAGAGCCATACCAGATCTCCCTCGTTGAACTCGAGGGCTGTTGCTCGTGCATCGTATCTGGTCTTCATGCGGTCGCTTGCAATCTTTACATTGCCTCTGGTACTTTGGTGTATGCAGTTGATCCTTTCCCTTCAATGGAAAATCCAAATTTTAGTTCACTGGGTAGCCTGGCAGTTCGCCCCAATAAGACTTCAGATGGAGTGTATCCAGTTGTACTGTGAAAAGCGTTTCGGTAGACTATGAGGAATAAAGGTATTCGCCGATCCCATTCCCGTTGATTCTCGTCCACTACTTTGGAAAGCTGTTCCTTAAGTTTCTTGTTGAAGTGTTCCACCATTCCATCTGATTGTAGCTGAGAGGGTGTGGTCCTGAAGTCTGATTGCTGCGCACACTTCCTGGATTATCTTCGACTCGAAGTTTCTTCCTTGGTCGGAATGTAATTACATTGGCACTCCGAGCCTGCACACCCAGTAGCCCACTATCTGGTCGACAACGGCTTTCGCTTCTTGATTTGGGATGGCAAATGCCTCGGGCCATTTGCTGAAGTAGTCGGCAATTACAAGGATGTAACGATTGCCGCTTTCAGTTTCCCAAAATGGACCTGCGATGTCGACGGCGATCCTTTCAAAGAGTACGCCCACATTGTACTGGTGTATTTTACCTCTGGTTTTGGCTTTGGTTCCCTTGCTAGCAGCGCACATGGTACTCTTCCGGCACCAGATCTCGACATCGTTCCTTGCACTTAACTAATAAAAGCGTTCCCGTACTTTTTCCAGTGTCTTGTTGTTTCCCAAGTGCCCGCCAAATACTCAATCGTGCATTTCCCGCAAAATTTCCTGCACTTTCGACCGTGAAACCACAAGCTGCATTTTAAATAATTTTCCATCCGGCATTTCCCATTTTCTTCGCAGTGGGACTCTCTACCTTGTACATGGAGAGAGTCCGACTGCGCCCAATATGCCTTTAATGTGAGACTTCCGTCGGATATATCCTTTGCGCTCGGTTTCTTCATAGATTCCTTACATGCAAGGATTGGCTCAATGTCAGGGTCTTGTTGTGCGTTGCGAAGTTCCTCAGTACTCCAGTCTTCTGCAGGTTCGGCTCTTATTCTCTGGACAGAAACACCTTCGTCCTTTTCCTCTTGTCGCACGCGATGCTTGCAATTGGGCTCAAATGGTCTCCGGGATAACGCGTTGCAGTGCAGTCTTCTTTTGCGATGTTGTATCTCGAAGTCAAAATGCAATCGCTCTATCCATCTTTCAACATGGCCCTCAGGATGACTTCTGGCCACTCAGGTACTTGGAAATGTCTTGTCGCCAGTATAAGAGCAACGAGTTCTCGCCTCGTAATACAGGGGTGGAATCGGCTATGGTGATCTGTGATTTTCACATTTTGTGACAGTCAATGTGATCAAACCAAATAATCCGTCTGCCTAAGGTGATCACGAAAATATTGTTCCGTATCGTTGCTTTGTTTAGGCTTGTGATGAAAGAACACTGATTTTTATTCGTACATGCAGAGAGTCAGCCTAAGGGTAGGCAAAAACACCACCTCACCAGAAAGTTTGAAAACTAGTGACTAGCTGATTTTGACGGTGATTAATCATGAGCTGTCACAAGAAAATTGTGATGATCACAGTTAATGCAGACAAATTTTTGTGATTTGTGACATCAGTTATCATAGATCACCTTAGCCGATTCCACCCCAGTAGTTTCTCTCTGTTCGGGTTAGAACTTTGCCGAAGTATGCTACCACTTTCTCCTGCCCATCGTGCAACTGCGACAATACTGCGCCAACACCCACAAAGTCGCTGCTTCAGATGTTGAAAGCTTTTGATGCAAAAGCATGGACCCTGTCAAAGGCGGATGAAAACACTTTAGGCTGCTTCGAGAGGAAAATTCTTCGGACGATTTACGGTCCCGTCTGCATAGACGGAGAGTGGAGGAGGAGATATAACATCGAACTGTACGGGCTGTACAGCGATACCGATCTAGCCAAAAGAGTCAAAACACAACGCCTACGATGGCTGGGTCATCTAGAGCGGATGGACACCATTGCCCCGGCCCGGAAAATCTTCGAATCCACACCGCAGGGACGGCGCGGTAGAGGAGCACCGAGACTCAGGTGGCGCACGCAAGTGGAAGAAGACCTCAGCCAACTTCGCGTGCGAAACTGGAGACGGCTAGCTAGAGACAGAGCTGGCTGGCGAAGCTTGTTGGCTGAGGCCCAGGTCCACCCTGGACTGTAGCGCCACCTTAAGTAAGTAAGTAAGTACGTGTTCACTCCTTCCGATGATATCACATGCTCCAGAAACTTAACTCCAGCGCACACTTCTTTGGATTGAGCTTCAAGGGTGCTGCTCGAAGTCGTGTGAACACCTCCCTCAAGTTGTTGCGATGTTCAGCGAACGTCTTTTCCAAAACGATGACGTCATCCAAGTATACCAGACAGATTTTCCACGTCAGACCATGAAGACGCGATCCATAAGACTCTCAAAAGTGCCCGGAGCGTTACACAGACCAAATGACATTACTGTAAACTGCCATAGTCCAATGCCAGCTGTGAAAGCGGTATTTTCTTTTTGCCAGTAGCCACTTTTCAGGTCAAGGGTGGAATGAGATTTTCCGCTATGGTTAACTGCTCCTGATTAAATTCACAGTATAGTCTTACATACCTTGGTCACTTTTGATGGAGAGACAGGACTCGCAGGCTCACTCCCAATCTCAGTCACGGTCGAAAGGGCTGCAAAGGGTACGCATCTTCCAATGACCTCCTTTTCTGAGCTTAACGGTGCGCTTATTTGGGTTCATCAGTCTTACCGGCACCATGTCGTTCCTGGGTTCCGCAAGAATTTTTCGCACGACGTAACTTTTAAGCTTAATTTTGTTATCTGGCTCGATGAGAGAAACGGTGGTTACCAGGATCACCCTCCAAACGTGTCTAAAGAACTGTCTCTGAAGAGGGCCGCAGAACTTCATCGCTTCCCAGTATCGCTCGAAGATTCACAGCGTTGTCGTTTCCGTATACCATAGGGATCTCGACGGGTCGATACCTTAGCACCTGCATTCGAAGGTGAAGAATCCTTCATGAAGTCCACTTCAATGATGCATTCGTCGCACATGTCGGCTACCAAGAATGCATGTGATAAGGTCAATCCCTCTAGTTGTATCTGTAACAGCACCTACCCGTATACTTTGGCCGCTTCTCCTGAAGCTCTTTTCAAACTGTAGCAGCTGTTGTTATGTAGCCAGGACGCCTGAACAAGGTCTCTTCGGATGATGAAGGCCGTGGCACCTATGTCGATAGGGCCACACGTTTTCTGTTCCATCAACCAACTTCTACCCGCAAAGTTGGTTCTTAGGCGTTGCTGTTGCATCGAAGCTTGTCCAGCAGGGTGAACGTTGTCCCTGCCAGATGCTTCTTCATTTTGTCTTCTTCTAGCGCAATGTGGGCAGCTCGCTTGTCTAGCTGGATCTCTCCCTTGTCGCTGTAGGTGTCCTAGCTTGTTACAATTCCAGCATCTCATTTGTACCCGAGTGGTGCTCATGTTTTGCCTTTTAATTTCCATTCGCTGACATGCGCACTCTAGCGTAGCCATATCCCGGATGCTATGGCTACCTTGCGAAGCTTGGTCTTCTATTGTCAGGGCAAATGCTAGTGCTTCAGCGAGAGTTTTCTTACCTGCCATTCTGACAGCCATTTGTAGCTTTCCATCCGTAATGGCATAAGTAAACGCCTCGGTTGTCAACTCGTTTATTATTTTCCTGCTGGTGTTGGGATAGGAGAAATTCGCCAACCGCTCAATGTCGGCTTGCAACTGTTGAAGCGTCTCACCGCCCGTGTGAACTCTTCAGCGCAACTGGACCCGGTTGACTTCCTGCATGTGCTCGTCGCCAAACCTCATCTTGATGGCCCTTACCATGGCATCATAATCCTTTTGTTTTTCTTCATGGATGGTCTGCAGCAATTCGGCAGCTGTTCCTCTGAGCGCAAGCGTGAAAGCAATCGATTTGTGTTCGTTTTCCCAGTTGTTTGTCAACGCTGCAGCTTCGAATTGTCTCTTATAAATTGGCCATGATGTTTGGTCATCGAAACAGGCGGCTGCATTTCTTTGCGTTGTGGACCGTCGGCCAAACATACTCGAACTTTCTGTTTCTTAACTAACTCCAGTTCCTTTGCCTGTCGTTCTACTTCCGATTTGACATCAGTGAATTTTTACTCCACGCTTTCAAATTTTTGATCTATTGTTTGGAACTTTTCCTCAAAAAGCGCATTCTGGGAACCGTGTTTACTTTCTAGTGCATTCTTTTGTTCGTCAAACTTGCTTGCGAGAGAACTATTTTGTTCGTCGAACTTGCTTTCGAGAGCATTCTTCTGTTCTTTCTGGCCACTTTCCAGCATTTCTAATTTGCTTTCGAGAGCATTCTGCAGTTCTTTCTGGCCACTTTCCAGCGTTTCTAATTTGCTTTCAAGAGAATTCTTTTGTTCCTTCTGGCCGCTCTCCAGCTTCTCGAATTTCTCCAGAAGCAACTTCATGAAAGCGGGCATTTAATCGGCAGTACCTACTGTGCTTTGTTGCTGTTCTGCTTGGACTTCGAACAGTATCGTGTTTGGGTCTCCACCTTGATCGGTGATGGCGTCCTGAAGTCGGAGCAATTATTCGCTTTCGACTCTGAAGTCTGGAGACTTATTTTACCCAATTCTGCTTTCAATTCAGCTGTTGTCAATTGTTAAAGTTTTCGACCCATTTTGAATTATCTTCACACAACTTTCACAACACAATCAGTTTATGTTTTATATCTGTTCGAGAAAATTCACTCACGAATAAGTTAGCGACACTGTTCTTATAACTTCGTAAATTATAACTTTATCGCAAAATCAGTTTAAATATATCTGGAAAATTCCACAATCAAATCTGTATGATTCACCACTATTGTATACACACACTATTTCTAGAGAATTCCACCGCAATTCACCGACACTTTTTACACACAATATCTCGGGAAATTCAACTTTAAAAAATATTCGATACATTAACACTGTTCTGGAAAATTCCACTGTAGATTTTGGCACAGTTTTGAGTTTTATCCCCGATTTCTGACACCAATGTAATATTCAAGAATATGTAATATTCTGACCTGGGGTTCGTCAAATAAAACTCAATTTCACTTTATTTATCCAACAAACTTATTTAAATTCAAATCACACTGTTATTCAACTTTATTACTTAGAATTCAACACTTGATTTTAATTCAATCACTTTTTACTTTATAACCGATAATCACAAGTCAACGTTTAAAATAGAACTGTCTCGTCCAAGCCTGTCATCCATGTATTTATACAAATTCACAATGTTCTCGACGGTTCGACGCTGGTAATTTTCCATTGGTACTTTTCCATGGATGGGAAGTTCGATATCGTATTCGAAGTTCGAACGCCAGTCTGCTGTGAGATGACTGGAATGACAGTTGCGTATGTTAGTTCAGTGAATCGAGCGGGTGTGGTCGTAGAGTGAACCGGGTGCATTCAGCGACTCCTGCATGTTGTTTTATTTCTTCTCGCCACATAACGATATGGACACTTTAGTTGCTCGAGATAGGGATTTGCTACTCAATTGCCTTCTTAGCCCAAAGAAACAGCGATTGGCAAGAGTTATCCTTCGTTTGATTTCAGCGCTGGTGTCATTGTCTAAAATTGTGGTGGTCAAAGGAAAGACATGTGCAATCAAGAGGATACAAGCATCCACAGGTTTTCTAGACCAACCTATGTCTATCAACTCCTGCTCTCACTTCCCCGTGGTGAATACCGGGTGCCTAGTACCTCAACTGGAGATTGGGTTCGAAGCCCTTTGGAAGGTTGTTGGGCGTAGCAGACGAGAAAGGGGGGGGGGGGAGAAGTGTTTCCACTAAGGCAGTTCTCCTTGCATCCGGGCGGCAACGGAGGAACTCCCCGGATGGAATCAACGGTGGCGTCCACAGTTCCAGTCAGGCCGAACTACTTATTGAACACCTTATATGGGCTGGGCTACTACGACGTATTCGGAGCTCAGGCCTATAAGGAGCGCGCTATCCGGCTCTCAAGAATTTGGTCTTCCAGGTTGGGGATCGTGCCGTCGGATCGACTTCCCGCTCACATAAAGAAACACCAGTTGCGAAGCAGAAACAAGCCTCGGATTCAGACGGATTTACTGTGCCGGACTTAACAAAAGAAATTCGACATTTATCAAGGAAATGACAAGCCCGACTTGTTTCATTCAAGACGCTGGTATTGAGCTCTTACAAAAGTATAATACAGTTTACAACGGTTTGGTCCGATAAACTTGTAGCCTAGAAACGATGTCGATCTCCAAGCTTCGTCTTTCACGAAATTTTTGGTAAACAATATTGTAATATTTTCGGCCTGGGGTTCGTTGAATAAAACTCAATTTCACTTTTATAATCACACAATGAAACACTTTATTTATCAAACAAACTTATTTAAACTCAGATCACACTGTTATTCAACTTTACTATTTAGAATTCAACACTTTATTTCAACTCAATCACTTTTTACTTTATTACCGATTTTCACAAGTCCACGTTTAAATTATAACTGTCTCGTACGAGCCTGCCACCCGTGTATTTATACAAAATTAAGCACCTTCTAGTACGTTCCATACCCCCTTTGGTAATTTTCCACTGGTACTCCTCCGCTGAATTCCAAGGAGGGGAAATCGAAATTCGAACTTCGAATATGACAGCTGCTGTCAGATGACTGGAATGACAGTTGGGTATGTTCGTTTAGTGAATCGAGCGGGTGCGTCTGTAGAGCGAATCGATGGGTGCATTCAGGGACTCCTGCGAGTTGTTTTATTTTTTGTCGCCACATAACATTGCCCCCCTCTTAGTTTTGTTCGTCCCGAACAAGTACGTCATCATTGCTTCCGTGGTAGCGATGTAGGCGATCAACATGGACAACTTTCATTTTCGCTCTTGGTCCTCTTTGGATTCGGAATACGACATCATTAATTCGCGTTACAACTTGGTAGGGACCTTCCCAATCCTTCTGAAGCTTTGGCGATCTTCCCTTTTTATGATGTGGGTTATAGAGCCATACCAGATCTCCCTCGTTGAACTCGGGTGCCGTTGCTCGCGCATCGTATCTCGTCTTCATGCGGTCGCTTGCAACTTTTATATTGCTTCTGGTTCTCTGGTGGATGTCATTAATCCTTTCTCTAAGGTCAACCACGTAGTCCTCCTCGGATGTGGGTTCTTCAGTGGGAAATCCGAATTTAAGCTCACTGGGTAGCCTGGCAGTTCGGCCAAATAAAACTTCAGATGGAGTATATCCAGTTGTACTGTGAATAGCATTCCGGTAGGCCATAAGGAATAAAGGTATTCGCCGATCCCAATCCCGTTGATTCTCGTCCACGACTTTAGAGAGATGTTTCTTCAGCGTCTTGTTGAAGCGTTCCACCATTCCATCTGATTGTGGGTGAAGAGGTGTGGTCCGTGTCTTCTGTAGTCCGATTGCTGCGCATACCTCCTGGAATATCTTCGACTCGAAGTTTCTTCCCTGGTCGGAATGTAATTCCATTGGCACTCCGAACCTGCACACCCAGTGGTCCACTATCTGATCGACAACGGTTTTCGCTTCTTGATTTGGGATCGCAAATGCCTCGGACCACTTGCTGAAGTAATCGGCAATAACCAGGATGTAACGATTACCGCTTTCAGTTTCCGTAAACGGTCCTGCGATGTCGACGGCGATCCTTTCAAAGGGAGCACCCACATTGTACTGGTTCATTTTACCCCTGGTTTTGACTTTGGGTCCCTTACTAGCAGCACAAGTAGAACACTTTCGACACCAACTCTCAACGTCCCTTCTTGCACTCAGCCAATAAAAACGTTCCCGTACATTTTCCAGGGTTTTGTTGATGCCCAAGTGCCCACCAGACACTCCATCGTGCATTTCCCGTAGAATCTCCTGGACTTTCGACCGTGGAACCACAAGCTGCATCTTAAAGGATTTTCCATCCGGCATTTCCCATTTTCTTCGTAGAACGCCATCTTGTACATGGAGAGAGTCCCACTGCGCCCAATATGCCTTTAATGTGGGACTTCTGTCGGATATATCCCTTGCGCTCGGTTTCTCCATAGATTCCTTCCATGCAAGGATTGGCTCAATGTCAGGGTCTTCTTGTTGTGCGTTGCGAAGTTCCTCAGTACTCCAGCCTTCTGCAGGTTCGGCTCTTACTCGCTGGACAGTACATTCGTCCTTTTCCTCCTGTCGCACGCAATGCTTACAATTGGGCTCACATGGTCTCCGGGATAATGCGTCCGCGTTGCAGTGCAGTCTTCCTTTGCGATGTTGTATCTCGAAGTCATAAGCCTGCAATCGCTCGATCCATCTTGCGACTTGTCCCTCAGGATTTTTAAACTGCAGTAACCATTTGAGCGCGGCGTGGTCGGTACGCAAGATGAACTTCTGGCCGCTCAGGTACTTCTGGAAATGTTTCGTCGCCAGTATTAAAGCAAGGAGTTCTCGTCTGGTA